>PVKA01005493.1:0-89986 GCA_004027165.1 Ctenomys sociabilis
TTTTTTTTTTTTTTTTTTTTTTTTTTTTTTTGGTCTTTTTGAGACAGGGTCTCACTGTGCAGTTCAGGCTGGCCTTAAGCTCACTTTGTAGCTCAGGCTGGTCTCGAACTCACAACAATCCTCCTGCCTCAGCCTCCCTAGTGCTGGGATTACAGGCATGCGCCACCACGCCCGGCGTAAGAGACAAATTTTTTAAGTGGATGCTTTTAAATAAAAGATGAAAGTTCATTTTTTATTATTAATTTTATTGAGAAATGAATAGCAATGACATAGTTTCAAAACCAATTAATAGGACAGCTTCAAACTGCATATTGTTGTGTTCATAGTAGTTATTCATAGTACAAGATACAGACATGATATCCTGTTCAAACACTAAAAAAAAAGAAAAAGAAAAAGAAAGTTCAGGCTGAGTAGCCCTAATCTAAAAATCAAAAATTCAAAAAGCAACAATATGACAGGCAAAAAGTCAGATAGTGAATTTCTAGATTAGGTTTGCTCAAATGGTAATGTCTACACAAATATTTCAAATTCTACTTCAAAATTCTTATATACTTCTTCACCAAGTATTTTGCATAATGGATTCTCAACTTCTATTAGTCTCCCAACATAAAGTTCTGCATGTATGAAATTATGTCAACATTAAAAGCTTAAAAGTAAGGGGCCGGGGATATAGCTCAGTAGTGTAAGCGCCTGCCTGGAAAGTACAAAGTCGTGAGCATGATCCCTGGTACTGCAAAAAAGCAAAAAAAAAGCTTAAAAGTATATTAGAAAAACAGAAGAGAATATTTGCAAAATACATATTATAAAAGGTTATTATTCAAATATACAAATAAGTATAATTTAAAAATAAAACCCAATCAGAAAGTAGGCAAAGAACTTGACTAAGAGTTCTCCAAAAATAATATACCTAAGACCAAAAACCACAAGAAAAAATGCTCAGCTATGCCAATCACAATGAAAAGTACAAATCAAAACCATAATGAGATACTTTATAATCACTAGGATATAAGTGAAATAAATCAGACCCACGTGTACAGACATAGTTATCTCACTAGTGTGAGAACCTGAAAGAGTAAGTAAAACTAGAATAGTATAATAGATACTGTGAGAGGGTAAGAATTTGTTCAAAGGGAAGGAAAAACTGGGGTGAGGACAAGGACAGAAGGAAAAAAGATATATTTAAGTATATTTGCAGGATAGTTTGGATAATTGTACTGCTGATTTCTGTTGGTCTTTTGAAAAGGGAAATTAATGCTTAATTTTTTTTAATTCTTATTATTTTATTCTTTTAAATTTCTTACAACTTTTTTTGTTTGTTTTTAAAACAATTTTTCACATTTATATCTGGTAACCTGAACAACTAATTTGAAGATAACATCATGCAATACAGCAACCATTGTTGAATTCCTATTTTTCTGTTTAATGAAATTCTTTATCATTTTAATGCTGTTTTTCTCTATCACCATTTTGTATTCTTTAAAATAAATTTTTAAAAATCACTAGGATGGTTATTATAGTGTACACACAAAAAATATAAAATAAAAAGGTTGTGGAGAAATTGGAACTCCTGCACACTGTTGTTAGGAGTATAAAATGACACAACTGTTGCCATAAAATGGGATATTGGAAAACAATATGGCAGTTCCTCAGAAATTAAAAACAAAATCAGTATATGATCCAGAAATTCCAACTCCAGGTATATTTCCAAAAAAATTAAAAGAAAAATTTCAAAAAGTTTCATATTCACAATCATAGCATTATTCACAACAGTAAAGAGATGGAAGTAACTCAAATATCCAATGGTTAATGAATAAACAAATGCAGTAAACATATACAGTGGAGTGTTCTTCTGTCTTTAAATTGAAGGAAATCCTATTACAAGCAATACAGACATTTCTTAAGGACATTATCTACCTGAAAAAGCACTAGTCCTAAAGGGACAAACACTCAGTGCAGTTATCTAAAGTAGTCAAACTTGTGGGAACAGAACTGAATTATATACTTTAAAAAGTGAAGATGGTTCATTTTGTTTTATAGCCTTTAATCACAATTAACAATTTAAAAAAATATTAGAAATTATTTAGATTAAATCCTCACAATAGGAGAAATGGAAAGGTTACCAAACACCTTCACTGTATTTATCTTCTTTAATTCTATAAAATTAATTTCAAAAACATTTATAGGGAACCCACTCTGTAAAAGGTACCAAGGCAGTATAGAATATCTGAAAGTAGACCACATAGTAACTGAACAATAACTCATAAGCTTTTTGCAAACCTAAACATTCAAAGCCCTACCAAATTTAAAGGATGGCAAAATGTTTTTTCAGCTTAGATTCTATACTGACAACAGAAGTCTAATCTAATCCTTGAAGGAATGTATTTTCAATCTATGAAGACATCTTTCTATAGATAACTGCATAGGTAGAAAGAACACAATGCAACTCCTGTTCTCCACAATGGAAGAGGTAAGGCAGGTTGTTACTGGCATTACCTGTTAAAAATATAATTTTTATATTTTATACTTACAATAAATTATTACTATAAAATGCAATATGATTCATAAAGCTCTCAAAGTTTCTTTTTTTGTGTGTTTAGTACAGGTTCTACATGATCTCACTACATAGATCGGACTCAGTGATCCTCCTGTTTTCAGCCTCCCAAGTGCTGGGATTACAGGCATGTACCATCATCACACCCAGTCTCCCTGTCACAGCGTGCCACAGGGTGGGGCCAACACAGCAGAACGGGGATGAACCCCAACCCCTGCATCTGCCTAAGCAGTCAAAGTGTTAAATCTCTATTATGTACATGAGAATTGTACAAAGACCTCATGCTGAACATATTCTAACATATTATTGTTTTAATTCAGTATAAGTAATATATCTTTTAACTAAAATATATTCATATAGAGAAATACATACATGTGCATATTATTTCTACATAGAACTTACTGCATGAAAGAAACAATATTTTATAATATATGTGTAAACATATAGACATATATTTTACAAAATTTGATTATTTTTATTCATTTGCCGTGATATTCCTACATTATCAGTAAGCTACTTTCTGTTCTGTTGCATAACTTACCTGATGATTATCTCCTCTGAGTACAAACCAAGAATGTCTGAATTTAAATTTCAAGTCTGTGAATCACAATTTCTTCCCACAGGCAGCCAAGTTATTCATTTACATTTCCTTACTCCTTATTCTTACAGACTGAACACTATTATAATTTTATACTACATGAAACATTAAGGAAACCATAGATTGAACTTGGTTTTCAATTGAGCTGTAGACGTCTTTCTCATACTTGTTTGAAAATATATGCATGTGTAATCCATAACACACTTTTTGAAATGCAGACTGAGTTAAATTTAAGAGTACTACCTCATTTCCTCTGAGGAGCCAATCAGGATTCTCAAAACTTTTGCTTTACCCCAGAAATAGTCACCTATCAAACTGATAAAAACTACTTGCCTAAGACAATTTCAGAATTCTATATACCTGCATTTTCCTTGGTCATTAGTTAAAGGACTCTAGATGAACTATAAACTGCAAAATGAGAAAAACAAAAGTAAATATAAGCAAATGGTGTAAATGAATTATTTTATCTCAACTTAATCTCACACCCATAAACTTAACACATTTGTCACAAAAAATCTACAATGCTAGTAACTGAACTAATAGTAGAACCCATACACGAATGCCTTTCCAAATCAAAACTACTGACACCCAGAAAAAAGGAAAAAGATCATGATATGGAGGATAACTTTTAGAATAAGGAATATTAGAGAAATACTTTAATCCTATTACCACTACCTGGCAATTGTAATCCCCATAGTGTGAGCTTGGATAACAACAGCTGCCTAAAAGACCATAAAGATTCACAGAAACTACAAAGATTTGGTGAGAGCCTCTGGCACTTATCGGGCAGAAGTGCAAAGCTCTTCAGTTTCCAACAGGTATGTGATAGCAGATGAAGTCATACTACTTAGTATTTCTTTTCTTTGCTTTCTTTTTTTTTTTTTTTTTTTTGATAGAGGGTCTCTTGCATGGCATATAGTACTAGAGACTGAACTCAGGACCTTGCACTTGACAGGCAGGAGATTATGCCTCCGAGCTATCTCCCCAGCCCAATATTTCCTTTTCATTTGTTAGGCATCATTACTTTTAGAATTATTATAATGGTGTCATTATCATTAGAATACAAGCACCTAAAACACGGTAGGTTATACTTAAAGACAGAGAGATACAGAGCTCAGAAAGATTGAGGTCAGGCCCAGGGAGATAACTCAGTAGAATAAGTGCTTGCCTGGCAAGCACAAGAGCCTGAGTTCAATCCCCAGTTCCGCCAAAAAAAAAAAAAGTATAAAAAGATGGAGCTCAAATAGATTGAGCTCTGGTTGAATAAGAAAGCAGCTTAACAATGAACAATAGCCCAACATAAGTGAATGGATTGAGTACAACATATATTAAAAGGAGGGAATGATCACTCAAAATTGAAGCATGATTACTTACATGATAAACAGGAGTTCATGGAAGAGCTAGAAATTGAAGGAAACCTTAAAATACGGATAAAACATAACTATGGCAAAAGCAGTAAATGCTTCTTACAGATTAGAAACAACCTAACAAGTTGCACAGTAGGGATGTGTATCCGTCAAGGGATCATTTATAACAAAGGGACCAAATTTGGTGTAGTAGAGTTTTGTAAAAAGGAGCAACAGATAACCTAAAGTATCATAAGGATAAAAAAAAATTCAGAGAAATAAACCTAGATTGTTGGAAGTGAGTGATTTTTTTTTTAAAGAATGACATATAACAAGTGGATATAGTAGACTAACTTATGAGAGTCTTTATTGGTTGTTACAATTTTAGTATGAAGTAAAGTCTAATTAGGATGGTGTCAGTATGATGACAGAGATAAGCCTGAGAGGCAATAAAGAAGCAAAAGATGACACAGTAGTTTCAAAAATGAAAAACAGGGCTAGGCAGATAGCTCAGCAGCACAAGCACATGACTGGCACACACAAGGTCATAAGTTCAATCCCTGGTACAAAAAAAAAAAGGAAAAAAAAAATGCCTACTCTTGGGCTCGGGAAATAGTGCATGCCTGGAAAATGGAAAGAATGACCACCACATGAAAGAAAGGAAAATGTCTGGAGAGAAAGTCAAGCTCAAAGAAAGCAAATTCAGGTTCAGATTATCACCAATGTAATATCCAGAGAGAAAATACGAAGCCAACACACAGAGATGTGGGTCCTTTGATCAGAAAGAGTAGCTAACATGGAAGCTGGAAAGATTCTTATCAGACAAGCATCCTAAAAGGACAGTCTTCCTCAAAACCCAGATTCCTAACAGAAACAAAGTACCCAAAGAAGTCAGGGACAGAACAAAATAATGTAAATGGTGTCATTAAAGCCACAGAGTTGAGTCTCTGTAAAATAAAAGTAGTCAAGAAAGTCAGATTTTTCAGAAAAATCAAAAAAGACAAGAGGTGAAAACAGCACTTCACACATAACAATCATGAGGCAAAAACCCCAATGGAAAAAGTCTCAGATGGCAAAAAAAAAAAAGGAGTTCAGTAGCAAGAAAGTAGCAGCAGTGTATACAGTGTATACTTTCAAAGGGTATCTCCCACAAGTAGTTTCACTCAGATTTTTAACCTTAAAGAATTAAAAGAATCTGATAACACAAACTCTCTTTAATAGTACTATGCCTCTTTCTTTTCTGCCTCCTTCTTCATCTGATTTATTGGTTATCTTGCATAATCTTCTAACACTTCTTACTTTCAGACAGTAGTACTGAGTCCCTCCCCTTTCAGTAAGAGAGGATTATATCCTGAAAGGGATTTTTTTTGGGGGGGGTGGGTATGGTACCAAGGATCAAACTCAGGACCTTGTGCTTACCAGGCAAGTACCTATTCCACTGAGCTATCTCCCTAGCCCCAAGAGAGGATTATAGCCAATCATACCTTTTCCTTTCATGTCTCTTTCTTTTACCTCATGGGGCAAAGACAAAAGTCAGTTTTACAGGATGATCAAGATGGTAACTATTCATCTGCAACCCTTCTTAAGGGCCATTTTCCAAAAAGTATACAGCAGCAGAATGGCTAATATTACCAGGTAAGGAAGAAGTGGAATTCTTACACTACTGATGTATATAAAATATTAAACTACTTTGACAACAGTCTAGCTGGTAGACTTCGAAAAGTCAGGGTTCAAGGAGATGGTTCAGTAGAATAAGTGCTTCCCTGACAAGCACAAGGGCCTGAATTCAATCCCTGTTCCATCAAAAAAAAAAGAAAAAGAAAAAGAAAAATCAGCATACCTCAGCAGGATATGGCAGTACACACCTATAATCTAAATCAAGAGGCTGAAGCAGAGGACTCACAATTTTTTTTTTCTTTTCAGAATTGGGGATTGAACTCAGGCCCTTGCGCTTCCTAGGGAAGCGCTTATTCTACTGAGGCATCTCCCTGGCTCCTAAAGGAAATCATTTAGTGCGTAAAGGTGCTTTGTTTGTTTGTTTGTTTGTTTGTTTGTTTGTTTGTTTGGGACTCACAAATTTAAAGACAGTCTGGGTATTTAACCAAAATCTTGGCTAAAAATTAAAAAAAAAAAAAAATGTTAAGGGCTGGTGAAGGTAGCTCAGTGATATAGTGTTTGCCTAGAATGTGGCAAGCCCCTGATTCAATTCCTTGTAACACACAGGAAGCTAATACACTTACCAAGATAATTCGGCCAAGGCATGCCCAAGGGAAATGAAAGTATATCAAAATAAAGAAGGCCACTATACACTGGTAAAGGAAAAAGTTCAAGGGGAAGAGGTGGCAGTCATAAATATGTACGCACCAAACACGGGAGCATCCAACTATGTAAGACAAATCTTAATGGACATGAAAAATCTAATGACCAATACCACAACCTTAACAGGAAACCTTAACACTCCCTTATCCCTAAAAGATAGGTCAAGGATACAAAAAATTAGCAAAGAAGTAGCAAAACTGAACCAGAGCTTGAACCAAATGGACTACTGGACATATACAGAGTGTTCCACCAAATGAAAGCTTGAGTATACATTTTTTTCAGCTGCACATGGTTCATTTACTAAAATAGACCACATACTAGTCCATACATCATACTTAAGTATATGCAACAAAACAAATTATCTGATGCATATTATCTGACCACAGTACAATGAAACTAGAAATAAATGACAAAAGAAACTAGAAAAACCCCATAAATACATGGAAATTAAATAGCACCCTACTCAGCAACCATGAATCACAGATGAAATTAAACAAGAAATTCAACAATACCTACAATTAAATGAAAATTCAACCACAACTTATCAGAACTTATGGGATGCGATGAAAGCACTTCTCAGAGGGACATTCATAGTTATGAACTCACACATTAGGAAAACAGAATGAGAACAAATAAACACCCTAATGCTGTACCTCCTACAGCTAGAAAAGAAGAACAAACCAAACCTAAAGCCCAAAGATGGGAAGAAATCATAAAGATTATGTTATGGTTTGTGTCTAGTTGCACCCACAAAAGCCTCATGCAGTCATGAGGTGGGAACTTCTAGATTTTGTGATTAACTCATTAACTACAGGGATTATGTGTGATGCAAGGCTGGGATTATGGGTCTTATTACTGCTGGGATTATGGGTGTGAGTTACTTCCACCACCCTTTGGCAGAGAGCCTGAATGTAATATAAGAGACAGAGTGACAGATTTTCAGTAGCTATTGCTCTTTGTTGCATTGTTGTTCTGCCGCCATGAATGTATGCTCTCTGCCATGTGCCACTCTGCCTTGGAGCCAGTATGGGCTGAAATTTGCAGCTAAATAAACCTTTCCTTCTTTCATTTTGGGTGTTGGGTATTTGTCCCAGCAATGAGAGAAGAGTGACTAAGACAGATTAGAAAAGAAATCAATTCAATTGAGATGAAGAAGACAGTTCAAAGAATTAAGGAATCAAAAAGTGGATTCTTTGAAAGATTAAATAAAGTTGATAAGCCCCTACCTAACCACATCAAAAAGAGGAAAGAAAAAAATCAAATACAAGCAATAAGGAATAAAAAGGGTGTAATCACAACAGACCCAATAGAAATTCAGAAGATTATCAACAGCTACCTTTAGAATCTTTATGCTCACAGAATAGAAGATACAGAAGAAATGGACAGATCCCTAGAGAGGTACAAATTACCAAAGCTGAACCAACAGGATATAGCAACTCTCAATAAGCCAATAACAGCCAATGAAATATGAAATTAATAAAAAAACCTACTGATAAAGAAAAGTCCATGCCCTGATGGATTCACAGCTGAATTCTACAAGAAATTCACAGAAAAAAATAATCCCTAAACTCCTCAAACTCTTCAATGAAATTGAAAAGGAAGCAATCCTCCCAAAATCATTTCTGGAGGCAAGTATTATATTGATACTGAAACCAGGGAAAGACACAACTTTTGAAAAAGGGAAAAACAGGCCAATCTTCCTCGTGAACATTGATGCAAAAACACTCAATAAAATCCTAGCTAATAGAATACAGCAAATCATCAAGAAAACTATGTACCATGACCAGGTAGAATTCATCCCAGGGATGCAAGGATGGTTCAATATATGCAAATCTATAAATGTAACACACTATATCAATAGAGCCAAAGCCGAAAACCACATGATCATCTCAATCAATGTAGAAAAGGCTTTTGACAAAGTGCAACATTCATTCCTGTTCACAGACCTACAAAAAATTAGAACAGATGGCCTCTACTCCAACCTGATTAAAGCCATCTATGACAACGCAAAAGCTGTCATAATTCTAAATGAGGAAAAACTGAATTTTTTTACTCTCAGATCTGGTACATGACAAGTTTGTCCTCTCTCATCCCTCCTATTCAATATGGTTCTCAAAATCATTAGCTAGAGCCATTAGACAAGAGAGAAATAAAAAGAATAAAAATAGGTAAAGAAGTTGTTAAATCATCATTAGTTGCAAATGACATGATACTTTACATGGAAGACTCTAAAAACTCCACCAAGAAGCTACTAGAATTAATACACAAATTCAGTAGCATAGCAAGATACAAAGTCAATACCCAAAAGTCAACAGCATTCCTCTACACAGATAACAAACACACTGAGAGGGAAATTAGAGAAACAACATAATTTACTATAGCACCATGAAAAATGAAATTATCTTGGAATTCATCTAACTAAAGAAGTCAAAGATCTTTTCAATGAAAATTACAGTGCACTGAAAAAGAGATTATACAGGATTTCAGAAAATGGAAAGATATTCCCTGCTCATGGATAGGAAGAGCCAACATGATGAAGATGTCCATACTCCCAAAATTGTTGTACAGATTTAATGCAGTCCCTCTCAAACTACCACCAACATATCTCCCAGACCAAGAGAAATCATTCCTAAAATTTATTTGGAACCAGAAAAGACCTAGAATAGCAAAGGCAATCCTGGGCAACAAAGACAAGGAAAGAGGCATTACAATTCCTGACTTGAAATTATATTACAAAGCTATTCTGATAAAATCAGTATAGTATTGGCAACAAAATAAACCTGATGATCAATGAAATAGATTAGAAGATGCAGAGTCTACAAACACACTCAGCCATCTTATCTTTGACAAAGGGGCCAAACATGCTTATTGGAAGAAAGATAGCCTCTTTAACAAATAGTGCTGGAAAAACTGGCTCTCTACATGCCAAAAACTAAAACTTGACCCAGGTCTATCACTATGCACTAAGCTAAAGTCAAAATGGATTAAAGATCCAAACATTAAAGTAAAAACACTAAATCTCCTAGAAAACAAAGTAGCAGGAACTCTCGAAGACATAGGGGTAGGCAAGGAGTTCATGAACAAAATCAAATCACACAGTTAATACTTGAAAGAATTAACAGCTGGGACCTTCTTTTATCATCAAAAGAAATTACCAACAAAGTGAAAAGACAACCCATAAATTTCAAAAAATCTTAACTAATAAGCACTCAGACAAAGGTCTGCTCTCTAGAATTTATGAAGAACTAGAAACATTAGGGCTCTTAAATTTAAAGACCCAATCCAGAAATGGGCATCTGAGATGAACACACACTTCTCAGAGGATGAAATTAAAGAAGCAAATAAATATATGAAAAAAATGCTCCACATAAATAGCCATCCATGAACTGCAAATTAAAACAACACTGAGATATCAGCTCACCCCAGAAAGAATGGCTATCATAAAGAATTCAACTAATAACAAATGTTATAGAGGTTGTGGAGAAAAACGCACCCTTCTCCACTGCTGGTGGGAATGCAGACTAGTTCAACCATTATGGAAATCAGTGTGGAGACTCCTTAAAAAACTAGTACTATACATCCCATTAAAACCAGCAATCTCCCTATTGGGAATTTTCCCAGAGGAGCTGAAAACATCATATCATAGTGATATATGTCCACCTATGTTTATAGCAGCACAATTTGTGATGGCCAAATCTTGGAAACAACCAAGAGGAATGGATGAAAATGATGTAGTATTTTTATACAATGGAGTATTACTCAGCTATAAATAATGATAAACTAGAAGCCTTTATATTTAAGTGGATGCCACTTGAAGATATACTCATAAGTGAAGTAAGCCAGACCCACATGTGTAAATATCGTATAGTCTCCTTAGTATTAGAACTCAAAAGAAGAAATAAAAATATAAAGACATAACACAATTACAAGGAAAGCAAGAACTTTAGGATTAGACAATGAAGAGAAGGCAGAGAAAAATGTTAGGAAACATGGCAGGCAAAGCCATACATTTATATGCACAAGATGAGTAAAGCAATGATCCTGAGAATTTTCAGCAGGATTTTGAAACTAGCAGTTAATTGGTAGGATTCTCACCCTGACTAACTATATATGCTAATACCTGTGAACTAAGTGAACTGCACTGAAGATAGCAATGTGTAATAGTAGGGTCATGCTTGGAATGCCTATCATTCTGGTCTTCTAAATACATACTGCATGTCATGATGACATACCAATTACTGCCATACTGACTCTCAAGCAAATGTTTCTTTAAAAAAAAAAAGGTAATAAATGAAAACAAGAGACAAGAAAAAAAAAATGTCCTGGGACTGTCTTGCTACAAGGCTGTATATGGTTAGATTTCTAAATTTCTGTGTGAAAATATGTAGTTGTTTATTCCTATTTTTTTAATTCTTTTTATTTTTTTATATTTTTCTTCATATTCTGTAGGGACTTAAAGTTTAACATACCAGTACTTGATGGAAAATACATGTTCCATGTTATGTCTAAGATGTTTGATATTCAGACAAATAGTGAGGTCAAGCTCAACTGCCTATGTTGTAGGGTAATAACAATAAGCTTCTCTTCTGGAAGGTTAACAACCGAAGTTTGCAGATCAAAAATTAGAGAAAAGGAAGGGCTACAAGGACAGCCACCATTTTGGCCCTAGCCTCTCAAGGTCAGTGAAGACACAGGACATAGGGAAACCTATACTGTAACATCATGTAACTCAGTTGTGTCCCAAATTTTCTGATCAAGGAGATTATGGGGCCATAGAAGAAAGTGATCGATGATGTACAGTCTGTCTAAGGAGTCACATAGAGAGAAAACATTCTCTCAGGCTTTTACAGAGAGCAAATTGGTCAAGCAATGGCCATGACTCATCAATGGCTGACATTGACAAAGGATCTAAAATAGTACAGGGTTACAGGATAAATCCTGAAGGGATTTGCCTGACCTTATCAGATACAAAAATTGCTTTGCTTGTTACACAGGTGTTGCTTTTTCTTGGTCTTAACCATCCAGCAGAAAAGTATAAAAACAAGGTATAAAAAGTAAAGCCATATTAAAAGGCTCAAGTCAACAACTTCTGACACTGCCAGTCCTAGGGAAAACCCATTATTATTATGGACTACTGGACTATATTGGAATATTTTGCTGAATTCATGTAACTATAATATTTAAATGACAATGGAAAACCCATCTGACAAAACTAAACAAAAAAAAGAGGATACAAATAAACGACCATTTTGTATCCATATATTCAAAATAGGATAGATATACAGCAACTTTCTCTTAATTCAATGAATAGAAAGATTTGTCCTAATAGTGTTTGTGGATAGGATATCATGTCTGCATCTTGTACTATGAATAACTGCTAAGACAAAATATGTAATGTATTAATCATTGAAACTGTCCTACTAATCAGTTTTAAAACTGTCTCATTGCTATTTGTTTCTCAATAAAATTATTTAACAAAATGAAAAACTATGCCATTGTAAAAATGAATACATGAATGTCCCTAGCCAAAAACTCAAGCAACTCAAATGTCTAAGAACAAGTGTATAGTTAACAAATATTGACATGTCCAGACAATGGAATAAAATCCAATAAAAATTAATGAACTCTAACAGACCTCTATAAAAAATGAATTACATATTGATTGATAGAGGAAATAACACAGACATAAAAATTATTGTGCTGAGTAGAAAAAAGATCAGAAGTACATACTATATATTCCACTTATATAAAACTTTAAAAATGAAAGCCAGCCTAGAGTGACTGCAGATTAACAGTTGCCTGGGGATGCAGGGAAAAGGTAAAAAAAAAGATAGACAGGAGGAATAACCAAGAGCCATGAATAAACTTTCGTAAGACAGAGGAACAAGATGTTCATTATTGTGATTGTAAATGGCTTTATAGCTCCATACAAAACTGATCAAACTGTATATATTAAATATTTATAATTTATTATATATTTATTATATTGCAATAAAACATTTTAAAAATAACAATTGGGACAATTGGAAAAATTTGAACAATGAATATGCATTAGATAATATTTCCTCAATATTAATTTTTTGGGGGCCAGGGAGATGGCTCAGTGGAGTAAGCGCTTCCCTGGCAAGTGCAAGGGCCTGAGTTCAATCCCTGGTTCTGCCAAATATATATATATATATATATATATATATATATATATATAAATATAAATTTTTTTAAACGAAGAGCATGCCCATATCCTCTTAACATAAAGCCACTATGAAGGCAAAAGATGAGGACTTCTCTCTGGTAAAGTAAAAGTATCATTCAGGAACTTCTATTACTATCCTATTATTAAAAGGGGTAAAAAACTATCAATATTTTCAGGCTACATGCCTGCCTGTATTCTTTCATGTCTAAATATGTCTGCATTACTAATCCTTTGGAGATAAATACTTTCTGTCTCTAGGTAGCTCCATGAATCAGCAGGGGACATGTGGCTCTAACATGAAGGTATTGAGCATTTCTTTTCCTGGCCACTGTTAGGATAGCAGTTCTTTATTCCTAGGCGTTCCTCAGGAATTTTTATTTGGGTCTCTTATATAGTAATTTCCTACTTTGTGAATTGCAGCTTTAGACAAACTTGGGATCAGACGTCTACTAAAACAGGTTAGGCCTGAACACAGCATATCAGACGCTCAGAAAAATTTCTGGGAAGGCACAAGAAAGACCAGAATGCCATCTGATCTCAATTCTGAAATCTCTGGAGAACAAAATCCCTCCAGGGCTCAAGCTATAAACAAGAGTGAAACAGAAAATATAAACTTTTCTATGTATTTATAAGAACAAATTACCAGGCTGAGTGCCCATATCTCTGTTACCATCTGGTATCAAAGCTATGTCTGGCACTTAGATTAAAAATAACATTCAATACAACATTATCATTATCTTCCTAAAATTGACTTTAAAAATAATTAATATAAATTAATTTTACTCTTAATGCAAAAAGTCACATGTTTATTCTGCTTTGTATCTTTAAAACTTTGAGACTCAATTTCCTAAAAGTGATCCCATACCTAAATATATAATATGCTTTCCTTTTTAAAAAAACATCCCTGCCACTGCATTACATATCCTATTATCATACAAAAGGACCAGTGAAATTTACACAAATCTACATAAATAAAAGATACTCTTTTACATCATTTAAAATACTATAAAATTGTACTTTATATGCATGTAATTTATCCTTTATATTACTTTGGATATTATACATTTATAAACACACATTACCTCAGTAACATTTGCAAAATCATACAGTGTTGTTTATGGGTAACTTGAGGGATCTTTCAAGGGAAATTTTGACTAGACATGATTATATATTTTATATTGACTTGGAACTTGGCTCATTTAGGTTGGGTTTTGGTGCTTTTTTTTTAAGATTAGTTTTACATACAGCAACAATTGCACTAACAAGTATTCTTTTTTTTAATGTATTTAGTACAGGGTCTACAGGGTATCACTACACATATTGAACTCATAGTGATCCTCCTGTTTTCAGGAGGGATTACAGGCACACACCACCATGCCCAGTCTTTGGCCCATTTAATACGGGGCACTTCTGTAAAACAAAACACAGTTTTCTTATAGGACAGTAGTAGAAATTTGAGCAAAAAAATTTGATAGACAGAAAATCCTAAAGTCAAAGGACTTAGGGTACAGCTAAGTGGCAGAACACTTACCCAGCCTGCACAAGGCCCTGGGTTAAATCCCCAGTATTGTAGAAAATAAACAAGTAAATAAATACAAAATAAGAACAATCTTCACCAACACTGAAAGGTATGCTGTGGCAAAATGGCTCAAGGCATTGCTTTCCAAATCTCCTAATGCTATAGCCCTCTCCTGTCACATTAGGCTAGACCACTGTGGGAAGTCACCCACCGAAATGAATAAAAATAATCTCAATCTCCCAAGAACTGTCTTTGGCCTGAATTATTAGAATACTATATTTTAAAACAAAACTATTTAAAAACTATTAAGAGACCAAAGCCCTACTGAATTTGTCCCAGAAATTTATTGTCCAAAACAATAGAAAGATAAAAATGGAGAGCAAAAAGAACTACTGCAATTGTTCTACATGGAACATTAACTATACCTATTGAATTAACAGTCATATATTAGAGAGAAAAATCACCTTTTTGTTCCATAAACATCCCAGTCCCTGAACAGAACAGAGAGAAAACCTGAGCCAGAAAATCACTTTCAGTAGTTTTTAAAGACTTGCTGGGACCTTTAAATATGAAATTTATATCTCAGTACGTAAGTAATTCCGAAGCCAACCCAAATATAAGATGTCTGTTCCTTTCTCCTAATGGCCTCCAATCTCCCATGAGTGTTATAAACTTTATTATTATATTCTCCATTGAGGTTGCTCATGTGCAGAACAAAGAATGTTCCTCAGGCCAACATCTCTAAAACCCCTCTCACTTATGTTTCACCCAATCATCATTCCTACTTCACTTTTTTCCTGGGTAACACAACTCTAGTCTTTTTTACCCTTTAGACTTCTAGGCCCTCCAGACCCAAAGTGAATGAGGCTGGGTCACACTTAACCATACCAATTGTTTATCCAAGGCCAAATCATTGGCTTAAACACAGACATGAGAAATAACAGGTCTTCAAGACAAGATGAGTACTTTCTAGAAAGATTTCCCTCACACAGGTCAGATACATGTCCTTTTCATTTCTCTGGATATAGTTACACAAAGATGGCTGCAGCCATTCTAAGTAGCATATCATGTAAAAATATAGAAAATTTCTAAGACATTGAACTAAAGCCTTGAAGTCGCAACACAGTAAGTCAAAATTCACTTATTACAGTACATTGATTATATGAGATAATAATTATTTCTAGTGTGTAAGCTCCTACTCCTTGAATTAAACCATAAACTTAAACCGTAAACTTCCAAATTATGCATGGTCTAGATGTAAGCTCAAGTTTACTGTGCCTGTAGCACAAGCCTCTGACATGAACATAAAAGACAAACCCAATCAATCTATAATACTAAAGGAAGAAATGTTCTCTATGGCTGGACTAGATCTTCACAAAGTGGAGCTGTTACTGATCATCTGCAAATTACTCTTTCTTTGGTAGAAATAACTTTGTACTCCTTTTTCTGAGAAAAGTATTTCTCCCATAAAAATGATATAATTATTTAATATGAGAGGAGTAAAGGGAATTTTTAATTATAGTAATTTTATTGAATTAAAAATAGTTAATAGTTTATTCTTAACTTATCTGTAGTGACGCCACACCATAATAAATAGCCTTAAACCAGCCAGACTTAGTTCACATAAAAACATTAACATCCTAAGAGAAAGATTATAAAGGAGAAAAAAATCTCCAGGGACAGTGTGGAATCTCCTTGATGGAAGTCTTTAAAAATAGGTATTTCTAGGGCCAGGCATGGTGGCGCATGCCTGTAATCCCAGCACCAGGAAGGATGAGGCAGGAGGATTGCTGTGAGTTCAAGACCAGCCTGAGCTACAGAATGAGCTTAAGGCCAACCTGAACTGCATAGTGAGACCCTGTCTCAAAAAGACAAAAAAAATAAAAATAAAAATAAAAATAGCTATTTCATGTGACTGTGAAGGATGAGACACTATATTCAAATTATATGGAAATTCAAAATCCATGCAAGGCCTATCTTTAGAGAAAATTTATATTCTTTGTAAAAAGAAATTTAGAAAAACATCTAAGCATTAAAAGAAAAGAGAAGTGCTTCTTAATCCCACATTCTGGAATGGTTGTATATATCTTCACAAAGTGATTGTAATAGAAACAAGCTCTCTATAATATTCTAGGGGGCAAAAGGAGAAGTATGATCAAAGATCTTACTTTATCACAATTTCATAATACCCTACTTTATTTGGCCAGAAAATGCCCAGTGACTAATTTACCTGAAAATTTAATTAAAAAGATAAATGAAAGCACTTAGTAGATTAAAGAAAAATTGTGTAAGTCATCAAAATACAAGTTTCTGCCTGGTTGCAATTCCATAACTAAGAATTTTTTAAAAGACATTTTAAATAAACAACTTTTCTGTATAAGTGTGGAACCAAATACAGACTCTTCTAGTAAAAATACAATTAAAAGTCATTGTGACAGGATATTAAATCTCCACTTTATAATGATCAAAATATAGAATATTAATTTTGAAAAACAAATGTAAATAAGTGATTATTTTTCCAGGGACGTAATAAGGCTTGCTGAGTTAGCAATCTTCATATAACTGGTCTTTGATTTACCAACATTTGCCAGCTGAGCTGCTCACACAAGAGCAACTCAAGAAGGGCAATAACATGAAGAGTATAGTTTTAAAAATCTAGGAGTCACTGTACAGATTAGAAACAGTTTCAAGTTACTGTAGGCCCATAGATGCTTCACTTAAGAAGACAGTTTTTGCATATGTTAGAAAATGATGCGTCTCTATTTGGTGTACAGTGTATATCTTGCCTTATGGATCCTATTGACCCATATGAAATTTGGTCAATTTCCTTCCCTTCTAGGAATGAAGGAAAACCAGTCTCATTCTTAATAGACCCAAATACCAAACCCCTCTTTTATTCTACAAAAGCCAAAGGCAGCTAATGTTTCATTAAATTGAGCCATATTCTCCAGAAATAGAAAAGGAGAAATAAAATATCTCCAGGGAAAAGAAGTGATCAAATCTTGCAGATTCATTTTTTTATAAGTATTCTATCTTCATTTCTTACGTCCAGCTTTGCCATAGCACAGACTTCAACTTTATTGAAAGGGTATGTTAGTGTGCAAAACTTTTATCTAAGCCAGGGAGATGGCTCAGTGGAATAAGCACTTTCCTGGTAAGTGCCAGGACCTGAGTTCAATCCCAGTTCTGCACCAAAAAAAAAAAAAAAAATCTAAGATATCTACTGAAAATACTTTCTATTTTTTAAAGGAGAAACTATAACTAACAGCTATAAAACATATGAAATACAAACTAATTAGAAAAATGATGGTTTTCTTTGTTTATTTAAACTTGGCCTTTGAAGATTCTTTTTGTGTGTGTGTGTTTAGTACAGTGTACACAGGGTCTCACTACATAGATCAGACTTATAGTGATCCTTCTGTTTTCAGCCTCCCAAGCTCTGGGATTACAAGCACATACCACCAAGCCAAGTCTCAATCTCTATTGTCTCTGCACACCCCGGCGGCGGGGCCGGTGTAGCACTGAAGATTCATATTAAAAATAGATTACAACTAGCTATCACCAAAGTCTGGACTTGCCTTAACCTTGGCTAAGAGAATACCATACTAAATAGCCTTCTGGAATAGAAACAGGACTAGGATCTACTGAAATTAAATATACCCACTCAGTATAATAAATGAGAAAATAATATGTTGCTGTTTAAAATTAAAATTATATATGTATTAGAAAATTATTCTGGTCCTCAGAAAGGAAAAAACTGGCACTGCTCCAGTATAAAAAGAAATTGTGCAGCCATATACATAGTCCTGTATATTTATCCTAATATTCAGTATTTCAAAGTGACATAAAAAATAAATCTTCTTTATGATTGTGACTGGCTATCTTAATGCCATTATAATTTCTATGCAAGTCTCCAATATGCCAATGGACAAAAATACTAGAGATTCTCTGTAGCAGAACAAGATTAGGAATAGATGAGAATGCTGTCTGAATGTGAAGCAACACCTGCTCTGATTTCTCATTGCAATATTTTCCTAAGTGCAGGATTTTCCCAATAATTATAAGATCCACCTACCAAGATCTGCAGCACAGAGTTGTTGAAGAACAGCATACATCATAAGAACATCAAGTCATAGAACAAAATTCTACTAAGGAAAATGAGAAGACAAGGCAGTGTCCACATAACAACACTATTAGCACTTTACTACACAAATAATGAGATTTATAGCACTTCAACCAGCACAGCCTTGACTTTCAAGGCAGATAGTTCTGCCTGAATCCCAGTTTCAAATTCTAGTTTCACCCTATGAACTGAAGAAATGGCTTAATTTCTCAACGCCTTAATATCTACTATGAAATGAGAATAAGACAGTACCTACCTCACAAATTCTAATGAAAATTAAAATTATATAACATATATAAAGCATTTTAAATTCTATCTATTACAAATATTCAATAAATCTCAGCTATTATTACCATTATCAATAATGATTTCTTTATTTCTGCTTTGATCCAGAAATCCAGTTCTGAAAATCAACTCTATAAAGAAGTTATCCAAACTACAATACAGCATAAAAATATTTATTACAATGTTAGCTGCAATGGTAAAATGTCAGGAAGCAGTTGAATAATTTTTTCAAATATTCATTCAATGAAACATTACTCTATCACTAAAAAATACATTAAAAAATAACATGTAAAAAAGTAAAATAAAATATAAATCACAGACAACAATGTGAAAAAAAGAATTATACAAAATGGGAAAAAAAGATATTAAAGTATATGTACATAGACCTTTTGCTAATGGGAAGGAAACCGAGAGTTGGAAGGAGCAGGGAAGGAAGAGGGAAAAACAGGGAACAAACAAATTAGGATATGTGGGCTGACGAAACAGCTCAGCAGTCTAAAGCACCTGCTTAGACAAACTTAGGCAGGCACAGTGGGCAGTGGTCCAGTCCCTGGCACTGTACCACATATGCACTAGCCGCACCCTCAAGGCAGGCTGAGCCAGCAAAAAAAAAAAAAGGAATTAGAATGTATTATGTACGTGTGCCAGCTTCATGTAATGAATGCAATCATGATGTACTACAAACACGTACTAACAAAATTAAATACGTAAAAAACATATGTACATTATTACAACTATAAAATTATATTTCAAATGCATGTAAAAATAATCAACAAGTAATACATCAAAATAATTAACAGTGACTCTAGCAGGGTGCTGAGACTAGAGTAACTGATACTTTTTCTTTTCTATATTATTTGCATATAATATAGTCTTATGAGTTTTTAAATTAATTTTGAAATGTTTTATTTTTACTTGTTTTAGAATTATCAAATATTAAATATGATCACTGCAACACTAATAAAAGTTAAACCACATATAAAACCAAAGTGTTTAAAAACAAAAACACAAATTAAGAATAAAACAACACATCAAATGTTAATATTCATAGTAAAAATATATTACTTTTTTTGAAGCTGAGTCACTAACAAAGGGATCACATATATTTGAGATTAAATGATATATATATTTGTAATATTTAAAACACTGTCAAGGTAATGAAACCTATTTTTAAATGTAATTATTTTATGAAACCCTTTAAGAAAACTAAAAACATTATTCAATTACACATACAATCTAACAAAGTACAATAATACTTTGTTACAATAATACTTTGTAACAGAAGGCTTTCTACTTGAACAAGCCAGATATTATACATAAAATATATACTTCTATTATTTTAAAAGGTGTCCATCTAGAACATTTTTTTACAAATAGCATTCTCCATTATCACAATGTTTTACATTAATAGAATAATATAAATTTGGAAACTAATAGTCAATAAATATTTTATGTGTCATAAATCTCAAAGTTGAAGAAGCAAAAACAAATTTCTACTTAAATGCACTACTATCCCAATACACTCATATCCCACAGTGCACTGGGCACCCTGAGAGCAGTCTCTTACTTCAGTTCTCTCAGCCACACCCTCCCTCTCTCCCACCAATGGCCCACAATCCTGGATTCCATTGCTACTGTTTCCCACACTTACCACTGACCTTCTCACTCATTGTTCTATCTTCTTCATTCACTCAAGTACTCCATATTGACCAGACAAACCTGATTACTAGGGCACACATTTTATGTCATTTATTTTGCTCAAAAATATCCACTGTCTTTCCAGTATCTACAGAACTTGACCAGGCTCCTCAGCTGGGCTTCACTGTCAATGCAGCAACAGTTAAGAGAGCATCTTGCACTCACATTCCCCTGTGTACACCCCCACCAAGTTTCCACTGCCGTATCTTGTCACTGTATGTCACTAACAATTGTGACAAATAATCATTCAAATACTAAAACTTGTGAATTATACACTTTTTAAAACTAAACTAACAGGTGCAGTAGTATGTGCCTAGAGTCCAAACTACTTGAGAGACTAGTGTTAAAGTATGTGATTAGCATGCACAAGGGCCTGAGTTCAATCCCCAGCACCAAAAGCATGTGGAAGGAGGGAGTAATGCAAGAACACTAGAAAATTCCCATTCCCCTGAATTCCACATGGAGGTCTACCACACATTAAATTTTCTGTCACATGAAGCACAGTAGAAACACACACTGCAAATCAGGGTTCTTCAAAGAGCAACATCATTGATGTCCCCTCTCCCTGTAAAGAAAGCAAGCAGTCCACCTTGCTTCAAATTATGGCAAGAAATTAAATTTTAAAAGCTACTTTTCTGCTCATAAAAAGGGAAGTCAGGCATAGTGGCACACACTTTTGGCAAGAGGGTTAGAAGTTGAGCCCAGTGTGGGCAACTTAACAAAACCTTATCTCAAAATCAATATATAAAAGTAAATTTTTGAAAAGCAAGGAGAGGCAAATAGAATTCTGGAAGCAATGAGACAATAGAAAAAGGTTTCAGAATCACTTTACTCCACCAAAATGGAAAAAGCTTTTTAACAGGATAAAAGATAAGAATTGTATCTCATGGAGTGGCTGCATAAAGCAATATGAGGTTTATTTTTTAAATAAATGATTTTCATTCCTGGGAGCAAGTATTACCCTGATACTAAATCAGAGAAAGGCCCAACCAAGAAAGAGAACTTCAGGCCAATCTCTTTAATGAATACAGATGCAAAAATCTACAATAGGATATTATCAAACAGAATGCACCAAATCATTTATAGATTATAAACCATGACTTAGTAAAGATTCATCCAAGAAATGCGGGAATGGTTCAACAAACATAAATCATTTAATGCAATACACATTAACAGAACCAAGGACAAAAACCACATGATAATCTCAACCTACACAAAAAAAGCATTTGACAAAGTCCAACACCAACTCACAATAAAAAAAAAAAGACCCTAAACAAAATTGGAATAGATGATCTTTAACTTAATCTGATAAAATCCATCTATAGCAAACCAAAGCCATCATACTAAATGGTCCAAATTTGAAAGCTCTAACAACAGGAGCAAGACAAAGATATTCATCATCACCACCTCTATTCAATATAGGTCTAGAAACATTGAACAATCAGACAAGAGAAGGAATAAAAGAAATACAGATAGAAAAGGGAGAAAAGTATCATTACTTTCTGATGACATGATATTCTACATAGAAGATCCAAAAATGGCCACTAACAAACTCCTAGATTTAATTACAAAATTATGCAGCATAGCAGGATACAAAGTCAACATTCAAAAATCAACAGCATTTCTGTAAACAAATATCAAGCTCACTGAGAGAGAAATCAGGGGAACAACACCTTTTACAATAGCATCAGAAAAATGAAATACTTAGGAATCAACTTAACAAAAGAAGTGAAAGACCTTTAAATTGAAAACTACAGTACTCTGAAAAAGGAGATCAAAAAGAGTATCAGGAAATGGAAAAATATCCCTTGCTCTTTGATAAAAAGACCACAGAGCCAGTGGTGCGATGGATAATGCATCTGTGTATCAAAAGATTCTTGGATAGGCAGAATATACTGAAAATAGCCATACTTCTAAACTGTTATACCAATTTAATGCAATCAAAATCAAAATACCAATAGCATTCTTCACAAAAAACAACCCTAAGGTTCATATGGAACACAAAGAGACTCTGAATAGCAAATGCAATTCTAGGCAATCACAGAATGCAGGCGGCATCACAATCCCTGATTCGAAATTATACTACAAAGCTACAGTGGTAAAAAATGACATGATACTGCAGAGAGAGAAAAAGAGAGAGACAGACAGAGACAGAGACAGAGACAGAGAGACTACTGAGCAACCAGACTCAGGGATCAATGGAACAGAGTAGAAGATGCAGAAACAACTCCAAGCATACTCAGCCATTTATCTTTGGCAAAAGGGCCAAACATGCATTGGAATAAAAATAGCCTTTTTAATAAATGGTGCTTGAAAAACTTTCTGTATGCCAAAGATTAAACCTAAACTCATATCTCTCACCATGAATTAAACTACTATCCAAATGGAGCAAATATCTAAATAGTAAAACAGAAATACTTAATTTGCTAGAAGATAAAATAGGTAAAACACTTGAAAATAGGCAAAGACTTTATGAACAAATCCAGCCAAAATATTATAAAGAATCAGTAACAGAAATCATATCAAATTCAAGAGCTTTAACACTCCAAAAGAAAAACAACCCACAGATTAGAAAAAAAAAAAATTGACAACTATTCTTTAGGCAAAGGACTAATAACTAAAATACATAAAGAACTCAAAAAAAAAAAAAATCAGACACACCCTCAAATTTGAAGACCTAATCTAAAAATGGGTATCTGAAGTGAGTAGATACTGCTCAGATAAAGAAGAATGTCATAATTTGGCATATTTTGGGGGTATTTTTGTTTCTGATTTTGGAGTTTTTTGTTGTGTTGTTTGGCAAAGGGAACAATACAATGCAGGACACATATTTTATAGGATTATTTTATAATGAATAACCCAAAGAGTCACATACAGAGTGTGTAGGAAATGTGTCCACATTATCCAACTGAAGACCTAGAACTCACAACAATGCCTCCCATAAGTCCAATTGGAGGCCTACAGCTATGGCAATGTCTCAAGCAGGACTATTTACCAATCTGTGCTGGAAAGGTCAGTGGTGGAAGCTTGAAGGTATATGCCAGTGGGATGAAGGATCTGTGCCAGCAGGCTGTGAGATCTGAACTGGAGCCAGAAAGTGACAGTCAAGATAAGAACTAAAGCTCTCTTAAAAAAAGCACCCAAATCAGGCTGGGGAGATAGCTCAGTGGTCTAAGTGCCTGCCTGGCAAGCACAAGGATCCAGGTTTGATCCCCAGGACCACATGCCATGCTGGCCCTGGAACCCAGGACACACCATAGCAGGCCACCAGGTATAGTGACCAGTGCATGTGAGCCGTGGGAGACTGAGAAAGGAGGATCACTATGAATCCAAGCTGCATAGCAAGACCCTGTACCAAATAAATAAATAAATAAAATTTAAAAAGCTTTTTAAAAGTACCACAGCTATCCTCAACAAAAGGGAGTCTCAATGATGAGGAAAGCTGAGTTCCCATCAGGAAAGTCAACACAACAAGCTTCTCTAGGAGAATGAGCTATGCACCATCTTCTTCTCCAGAGCCAGCAAGCAATGCTCAAGGTGAGAACCAGAGCTCCTTCAAAGTGAATCCTAGGTCCCAGGGAGATGGCTCAGCAGAATAAGCGCTTCATTGGCAAGCGCAACGGCCTGAGTTCAATCCCTGGTTCCACAAAAAAAAAAAAAAAAGTGAATCCTAGCCATTCTCAGCGATAATGAGGTACAGAGCACCTCCTGGGACAAGAACAGCCACATTCATTAGGAAAGCCAGCATGATGAGGCCACCCAGCAGAACAGCCCAGCAGAGGTGGCAGCTTCCAACAGCTTCTCCAAATAGCTTCCCTAACGGCCCCCCTACTACAGCTTCTCTAGCTTTGCCTCTAATGCTATTGCTAACAATCTGTAGGTGGACCTCCCATAACCAACACCACACTGTTTCAGCTCAGCTGAGTATAACAAACTGACCACCAGTTGGCAGTCCACCACAAAATACAAACAGAAAATAAATATATGAAAAACATAAGCACATCTAACAAGAAATAATCTAAATAATATCATATATAAAAATATAGTCAGATACAATGGAGTATTTATATAATCAAGAGCCAAAACAAAAGGATCACATGAGTTCAAGGCCAGTCTTTGCCTTCATAGAAAGTTCAAGGTCATGGAATAGCAAAGGCAATGCTGGCCAACAAAGACAAGGCAGGAGGCATCGCAATTCCTGATTTGAAATTATACTACAAAGCCACTGTGATAAAATCAACATGGTATTGGCAATGAAATAGACCTCAGGACCAGTGGAATAGATTAAAAGGTGCAGAGGCCTCTGGGAACACATTCAGCCACCTGATCTTCAACAAAGGGGCCAAACACACTTACTGAAAGAAAGATAGCCTCTTTAACAGATGGTGCTGGAAAACCTGGCTTTCTACATGCTGAAAACTAAAACTTGACCCAACTCTATCACCATGCACTAAGCTAAAGTCAAAATAGATTAAAGAGCTAAACATTAAAACAGAAACACTCAATCTCCTGGAAGAGAAAGTAGGAGGAACCCATGAAGACATAGGGGTAGGCAAAGAGTTCATGAACAAACATATTTGCACGGGAAACACTTGAAAGAATTAACAACTGGGATCAACTCTTCTTGAGGAGTTTCTGCACACCAAAAGAAATTGTCAACAATGTGAAAAGACAAATTTTGAAAAATCCTAAGTAATAAGCAATCAGACAAAGGTCTGCTCTCTAGAATATACAAAGAACTAAGATATATTAGGGCCCTCAAATTTAAACACCCAGTCCAGAAATGGGCATCTGAGATGAATACATACTTCTCAGAGGAAAAAATTAAAGCAGCAAATAAGTATATGAAAAAATGCTCCACATCCCTAGCCATCGTGAAATGCAAACTAAAACAACACTGACATACCATCTCACTCCAGAAAGAATGGCTATCATAAGGAAATCAACCAACAACAAATGATGGAGAGGTTGTGGGGAAAAGGGAACACTTCTCCACTGCTGGGGGAATGTAGACTGGTGCAACCATTGTGGAGATTAGTGTGGAGACACTTCACAAAAGTAGGACTGGAAATCTCATTCAAGCCAGCTATCCCCCTACTGGGAATTTTCCCAGAGGAACTGAAAACATTATATCATAGTGATATATGTGTACCTATGTTTATAGCAGCACAATTTATGATAGCCAATCTTGGAAACAACCAAGATGCCTGTCACATGAGGAATGGTTGAAAAAGATGTGGTATTTCTATACAATGGAGTATTACTCAGCTATAAAGAATGACAAACTTGAAGCATTTATATTGAAGCAGATGCCACTTGAACATATACTCATAAGTGAAATAAACCAGACACACATGTGCAAATATTATAAGAAATCAAAAGAAGAAATACAAATAGAAATGTATAACAACAACTAAAAAGAATTTGGTCAGATAGTTAAGGTAAACTGAACTGCATATGTTGCAGGGTACTAATTTTTTTTTTTCAGCTTCTCTTCTGGATGGTTAACAACCTAAGTTCACAGATCAAAAATTGGAGAAATGGAAGGACTGCAAGATCGGCCAACATTTTGGCCATAGCCTTTCAAGGTCAGTGAAGACTCAGGACATAGAAGAACCTGTACTGTAACATCATGAAACTCAGTTGTGCCCCATATTTTCTGATCAAGGAGATTATGGGGCCACAGAGGAATGTGATCGATGATCTATAGTGTGCCTGAGGAGAGTCACATGGAGAGAAACTTTCTCTCAGGCTCTCACAGAGAGCAAACTGGTCAAGCAATGGCTGTGACTCATCCACATGGCTGACACAGACAAAGAATCTACAGTGAGGTATAGAGGTTCAGGATAAACTCTGACGGAACTTGACTGACTTCATAAGATACAAAAGCTACATTTCTTGTTATATAGGTCTTGCTTTATCTCAAACGTCTTAACCATCCAGCAGAAAAGTATAAAAATGAGGTACATAAAATAAGGCCATAATAATAAGCTGAGCTGTAAATGGCTCTAGTCAACAACTTCTTCAGATAACTATTATTGTGGGCTGCTGGACTGTGTTTGATTGTTTTGTTGAGTTCAGGCACCTATAATAATTGAATGACAATGGAATGCCCATCTTTGACTGGACTAAACAAAATAAGGGGGGGATACAAAGGAAGAACCATTCTGTGTTTGTATAAACAGTACAGTTAGGATAAATATGCAATACTTCTGTATAATTCTATGAGAAGCAACATTTGCACTAATATTGTTTAGACAGAATATTCTGTCAGCTTCTTGTACAACCACTAGGAAGATAACAAGGCAGAAAGTATTAATTATTGAAACTGTACTATAATTCAGCTTTAAAAAATAAGATAAGTATACAGCTACATTCTCTTAATTCATTGATTAGAGACATCTGCTCTAATGGTGTTTGTAAGTAGAATATCAAGAATGCACCTTGTACAACAAAAGCCACTACAAAAACAATATGCAATGTATTAATTATTGAATCTGTCCTGCTAATTTGATTTGAAACTGTCTCATTGCTATTTTTTCTTCAATAAAATAAAATAAAGAAAAAAAGGAAGTTCCAGGTCAGCCTTGAACAAAAAACACATCATAATATAGACAGCATTCAAATATAAAAAAATAAAAATAAAAAATAAGTGAGCTTTTAGAAAGATCACTACTGGAGAAATCCTGTCCAAAATAAATGGGGTTACCTGCCTCTCTTCCAAATTAGCCTTCATTTTATTCCTCTGAACATTTCCACATTTTTTCTTCCACCTGTAATCTCATCTACCCTTTTTCCTTTCACCCAGGCTCTGTCTACTGAAATGCTAGGATAAAACCAAATGTCAGTATATCATCAAAATTATTCCAGATTCCTCAAATAGGCCATCACATCTTGGTAGGCAATGCACATCTTGTAGCTTGTTAAACACAATTGCATCTTGTGGCTCTCTTGTTTTTAAAAATCTTTCCTCTCCAAGTAGATAGATTGCTCCCAGAGAGAAGGAAATATACCAGTTTATCTCTTGATATGACACAGAGCATTATCATGTTTTCCACATATGGTAGGCAATAAAGAAAATATCAGGTGGATTGAGATGGACTTTTTAATAATTTGTTCAGAAGAGGCACCAAGGTCAACAGTCTGCCTCCTACTTTCACCTACAAAGAGGTTTCAAAGAACAGAGAGGATTTCATTGAAAGCACAATGTTTTTTACAGAAAGTTTAATGCACCATTTTAAACCAAAATCATCTCAATTTTCTTTTTAACACACAGGCATCCTATTAATCCCTAGTCCTCTTGTGTATCATAATGTGGGAATCATTTGCCAACCTCATTGTAATATCAAAAAAGTTGGTCATTCACTGAACCATTCATAAATTATTTATTCATAACTATACCTTATCTTTGAAGGTTTCAGTGAACTTTATATAAATGCATGTAATGCAACAAGACAAAATGATTTATCGAAAGGAGAAAAACAAAAAAGGGACAAAGGAAAATTGAATGTCAGAACAATAAGCTGTCCTAGAAGTGATGTGCATGTACCAAATGGCTCCTATAAAAATCTATGCATTTCCTAGAGATAGGTCAGAAGTTTGGCTCTTAATATGTCTAGCAATCAAGAACCACAGGATATTTCAATCTCACATGATTCAGTATCCTTAAGATAAAAACAAAAAGGTATTAGGGTACTATTTCTCTCTTTATCTCCTTCATAAAGAAGATACAATGTAAGGTAAGAACAACATCCTTGCATTGGTTTGTCAGGCAGTTTTGCTAGAGAATTCCTCATAACAACTCTCACAAGCAAAATGACAGGGCCAAAAATCAAATAAAACCAAACATGGAAAGGAAGAAAGGAGAGTACCATTCACGTACACAGCTCAGTGCAAGCCTAACTTCAGAAATAGATTTTATTTTATCTAAATTAACCTTAAAGACAGAAGTTTCAGGCATTACTTGCCTTTTAAATCATAAATAATATTTGATACGTATGTCTATTCTTTCCTGAGAAACATGTCTGCAATTTAAAACATTCTCAGAGGGGAGCATAATTTTTAAAAGGTTAAGTACCAATAACCATCAGAGTTCAATCCCCAGTTCTGGAAAATAAATAAATAAAAAGAACCATTGATCTACTATCCAGACTGCATAGATGTGTCCTCAGAGCCATCCTCCAAAAACAAGTTTCTCTTCTGAGGCTGGGAAATGTTGACAAGCAACTGAAATTTTGTTTTGTTTTGTCTCTTTTTGTTTTTTTTTTTTTCATATAATAATGGAACTTTTCTCAAGCTTGTTGTAAACATATATACAACCTTTAATACAGGAATACCCATAAGCATATGGAGTACATAACAATATACTTTAGATAGCTGTTAGGCATGAACACTGAGAAAACTGCCACAGAGAAGCAGTAATATTGCCTCAGGATAGTATTTTAAAAATTATAGATCAGGGGCCAAGGTGATGGCTCAGTGGAATAAGCACTTCCCTAGCAAGCACAAGGGCCTGAGTTCAATCCCCGGTTCCACAAAAAAAAAAAAAAAAAAAAAAAAAAAAAATTATAGATCAACATAAAACCAAATATCTTCCTAGCTAAACATTTTTAAATTTTAAAACCTTCTGTATCAATTGACAAAGTCTGGACTTTTTTAACCTTTTTTTTGTTTTAACATGATGCAACTAAAGAATCACTGCCACAGCTGTAGACACACATACATTCCACCAGCCAACCGTACTAATATGGGTAAGATGTACCAACTTTCCACAACCTTCAAGTGAAGAAGCTGGCCTACAGAACTATGAAAATAGACTCTTCATGTTCTCATCTATCTAAATAAAGTCACAGCCATCTAGGATTTAGTCTACAGCATAGCAAATTCAGATATATATATATATATATATTTGTCCAAGAATCCTCTGTTCAAAAGCCACGAAGAACTACCAATTCCAATCCGGCTCATAAAAAAGCTATTACAAATCAGAATATCAGTGCATTAATCAGTTTTAGACACAATAAAATTAATGTTTGATGCCAGGATACTGTTTCTCAGTGCCTCAATATATAAATAGAATCCTGAATTACTAAACAGAAGTTCACCAAAAGCACGACCAAACAGAATACCTAACAAATCATCTCCACCCAAGATAAGATAACCACAGTTGTGGTTCTTGCAAGTATTTTCTTTCCAAACACACAGAATTCATGGTTACTGAGCCTTCTTCCTCTACAACATTCTCTCCAGTAAGTATTCCTCTAGGCAGGGTATACTACTACTGATAAGTGTATACCTTACATGCATTATTATCCCTAAGTTTTAATGTTTTTAATCTTTTATTTATTTATGTATTTGGTACAAGATCTCGCTACACAGCTTGGATTCAGTGATCCTCCTGTCTCAGTCTCCCTAGCTCTGGGATTACAGGAGTGTGCCACCACATCCAGTTCTGGGGCCAGATGGGCATGCAATACCAGGAATCCAATCCAGGTCCTTGTGTTTGCCAGGCCAGTGCTTAGATGGTAAAGCTATTTCCCCAGCCCCTATCCCTAAGTTTTAAATAAGAAACTCCAGGTAAAACTGCCTATGAAGTTTGCCAAAGGTCACAGCTAGCATAAGGCAGAGCAGAGACTTAAAGACAAAACTCAAGTCAAAGTCTATGCTTTCAATCTTGCACTAAATAACATCTTCTTAGTGTTTTGCCCTAGACCTTACAGTGTGATTCAAGTGCTCCTCTGTTTCCATAATGCCAAAAACACAGCATCTCTAATTTTAAGTAAATGGATCTATGTACTCTCTCACTAGATTAAAACTTTTGAGAACATGGGTTATCTTTCAGGCATCCTTATATCCCCAGAGTGCTAGCTACTAGGCAAATATTCAAACTAATTTGTCCTATGGTTTAATATAAAGATCAACAAAGTAAAATTCTAAAACTAGCCATGCAGTCTTGGCAAGGTCACAACTTCTCCAAATTATCAGTATCTCATCTTTTCAAAATGGTATGAAATGGATATATAAAATGAAATGATATGCCAAGGATATACAAGGTCTCTTCTGGATGTGAAAAGTAGTGTAACTGTAACTGGACCTGGTATTTTATGTCTTGTCTTATCACTGTGAATTACTAGAAATAAAATTAAGCACCTTATCTTCTGTATCATTCTAGAGACAGTTTGTATGTGAATACAGGTGTGCATGCATATATTTGTATATATTTATGCAATTATAGAGAGTTCAGAGAAAGATTCCTCTTTCTGTACAGAGATAACTATCATCTAGGCCAAAATCAAACAGTGGCACCCTCCTCTGGTGAATGTTGAAAGAGCTAAGCCTCACAAAAGGCAAGAATTAGAAAAGTAAGAAAGTGGGATTTTCTTTGAAGGATATATAAAAGAAAAGTGAGGGGTAAATATGCACAAGTGTTCATTATTGTACTCCTAGTAACAATTAAATAACTTTCTGCAGTACTGTCTTTATTTTGCCCTAAAACAAAGAGAGAATGAACTGGCTATACATGGTAGGTGGTTATAGAGAGAGCAATTATTCTATTTTCAACCATACTATCAATTGTTTTGCAGACAACAAGCATTTTAACATAAGGCACAATGAAAAGCATTTAATATTTGGCTGAAATGATCTTTTTTTTTTTTTCTTTGGCAGAACAGGGATTGAACTTAAGCCCTTGTGCTTCCCAGGGAAGCACTTACTCCACTGAGCCATCTCCCTGGCCTGAAATGATCATCTTTTAGTATTAAAAAAATTGTGCAAAGTTACAGACACAAGTAAATTTTTTTATTTTTATTTTTATTTTTCTCACATCCTTTTTCTGGATATATTTACTAGATAGTACTGCAAATATGTCAATCTGAGACCCATTTGGCCCCCAACTTTCAAGTTTCAGAAAAATTAACTTAAAATAACATGTTCAAATTACCCAATCACACAAGCATGGGAATAACACGTCAAAGTATCACACACCAACAACCACAACTCAAAATTTTACAACTTTAATATTACACCTAATCTTTTCAACTAAAAGTAAAACTGTGCTTTCCTAAAGACCAGAATCAGATTATCAATAGCCAACAACTTTAATATAAAATATATAATAAATATAAGCTTATTAAACTATTGAAGAATCTCAGCTTCGCTCTCTGAACATAGACATATAAAATGAAAATACAGAAATTATGACTCCAGTCCACAAAACTAATCACTCATTATACTGTTAATCTTATCATTCAGGTACATTTCGACCAAACATGCAGTGTCTCTTCCCTCAATTGACTTTCATCTTCTCTACAGTCAAAGGGGTAAGGTCACACCACAAAAAAAGGCTAAAACAATATTGAAAATTTCCGAAAGATTATAAAAAGGTTAGAGTGGATGTAAGATAGCAAAAAACTAATTTCAGTGCTATAAGTAACTTTGCTACTGTTTGTCACTCTTGGCAAGTTGTTTCTTAAAGGTAGGCAGACACACTACTGTGGAAAGCTTTCCAGACAGCTGGTGGAAAATGAAGATAAGATAACCAATGGAAAATTTTCTCAATGTTTATCCAAAACTAAGGCCAAAGAATAAGAAAATGCCTGGAAAAGAAAGACATTCCCTAGAGCCCAGTACAGACCAGAGGACAGGGTTAAAGGGGGGAGGGTGGGAGTATGCAGCCTAAAAAGCAAAAGGGGCATGAGGGAAGGTAACTGTTACCAAGTAACTGTGAGTGAAATGGAGTGACTGGTTTGGTACTGTTTGGTGCAAGGCGCTGGAACCACATTTTCCACCCACTACACCTGGGCCCAGACCCAAGTAGATAAGCCAACCCTCGAATGACCTCCAGGAATCCTGAGCCCTAGCTCGCAACAAGGGTGTCACAGAAACGTGTGAGGGACATCTAAGTCGCCTTTAGCCTTGTCTTCTGCTCCTGAATGAACCCAAAGGAGTCTAGACGCGAGGAAATATTTGCGTCCCCACGCTGGCCGGGGCGCGGGCGTGAGGTCAGGGCAGCAGCGGTAGTGCAGATGGAGCATCTCTGCAAAGGCCAGAGACGTTCTGGGTCCCGCTGCGATCCAGCTGAAAACCCTCGATCTCGAGGTGCTCCTATCAGCTGGCCTGCTAACACTTGCAAACTTGATGGAGTTGGTAAGACTTGGCACAGAGCTGCCCCTTGTTCTTCTCCAGAGAAAAGGCGAAACTCACAGCTTTCTTTGCCCTCACTGGGGCCCACGCTATCCTGCAAAGTGTATCAAAGAATATTCTTCCTTCGTTGCAGCTAATTTGGCTGCAAACCCTAGATAAGGTCACTGTGGCCCAGAGCATAACTGCAAAAATCATTAGTTCTCTACGAAAAATGAGCACAGTCTTACGCTGGGTTCGAGCATCGGAAGCTTCATATTTAAACAATTTGCTGAGGTCGACTTTCAGCCGAACTGGACCCTCAGCCCAAACAGCTCTCCACCCCGAAGTGGTTTAGTAACTTGAGCATCAGTTGTCCAGACACCACGCCCCCCTCACGCAGTTCCTGCTCCACTGCCCGAAAAACCCTGTTGTACACACACACACACACACACACACACACACACACACACACGGCGTAATTCCTACCTCGCCACCGTGCCCATCGAAGATCCCGAAGATGGACGGGTGTGTCTTGTTGGCCAAATCCGTAAGAACTTCGAAGCGGTCCTCCATGTGGTCTCTGCGGCCCTGAATGGAGTACACCGCCACGTTATGACTCTTGAACTCCCAGGTCTTGGAAAACTCGGCCTCCAGCACGTCAAGCCCTCCGAGTCGATCGTTCTGCATGATCTCAGCCACCTTGCCCTTCACCATCTTCACGGCGTCCCGACTGGACTTGACGATTGTCTTCACTTCGTCCGTGTGGAAGAAGTAACTCCACAGCGCCAAGCTGATGCACAGCAGGAAAAGCGTCTCGGGTCTCAGCAAGAAGTAGCGCATGATGCGACCGAGCAGAGAGAGCAAAGTCATTGTATCCTCTATCATTTATTATCCCTAGAGCCCCCACCACCAGCAGCGACGCGCGCCCCGAAGGCTCGCCGGGTCCCGAGCACGGCGGGGCCGGCCGGTGGGAGGAGGCGGAGCAGCAGCTGCGGGTGTGGAGCGGCGTGCGGTGCCCGTGCTCAGCCGGGCAGAGGGCGCACGGGCGAGCTGCCCTGAGCCGGCAAGGCAAGTGCAAGCAGTTCCCTTTTGTCTCCGCGCCTCGGCGTCCTGAAGGCCCGTGCCGGCCGCCCGCGTCGCCTCCCCTCCCTGCGCCTTTGTGATACCGCAGCGACGGTGGCGGCGGCGGCAGCACAGCGGCGGCCGCGGGTGCCCGCGATGGGCGACAGGAATCAAGTTAAAGTTGCGCGGTGCAGTCCGCCGCGGGAAGCGGGCGTGCTGGGCGCAGGAGCCCGCGCGGCCCCTCGGGGGCTGCCCTCTCGCGGCTCCGGGGAGCGGTTGGCAGGTGAGGAGGCGCAGGATGCCAAAGCCCGGCGGGCGAGGGATGCAGGTCCCCTCGGTCGCCGCTGCCGGGGAGCGCGGAGACAGCCGAGAGCTCCAATTCCTTCACACACGCGGGAGAGCCCAAGAGAATAAAAGTTTTGCGGCAGCTTGGGCAAAGGCGGAGAGACGCAGAGCCCTCCGACGCGGCACGATCGGCGCTGAGCCGCAGGCGGCCAGCCGGGCTCAGCCTGCCTCTCCCGACTCTTCGCGGCGCGGCGAGGCGAGGCTCGGCTCGGTTCGGCTCGGCTCGGCTCGGCTCGGCTCGGCTCGGCTCGGCTCCTCCCGGCTCGGCTCACCAGTTCGCCCTAGCACTTCAACTCCTCGCCGCCCCGCCCAGCGCGCGCCCCGCCCTGTCCCGCCCGGTCCCGCCCCGAAAGCCCGGACTGCAGACCCAGAGATGCTGCCGCCGAGCAGTCTGTCAGCGGGTGAGGAAGCTCGCCGGCAGCTGTTGCTCCCTTCGCCCTTGGCGGTCCAACGAACCGACGGGGAGGAACAAGGCGCTTCTGCGGCCTGACCCTCGCAGGTGATCGCTTCTACCTTCTGTATGGATCCCTAGACGATATAATATTTTCCCTACTACAATCAGCGTTGGTCTTTTGGGGGAGCCACTGCTTTTCACAGACAAGCTGAGAGGTGCACCTGAACGTTGCCCCCTCCGGCAGCTGCAAGATAGTGCGGTCCTCTCTTCTCGCGTACGGCAAGCGAGAAGGGACCAACTTCTACCGACTCTCAAAACAAGGAGCGGATCAGGCTTTGGGTAGTCCTTCGGCATTCCACAACAGTTACCTGCCAGGATCTCCCCGGAGAGGGAGTAACCTGGAGCCCTTGCACACTTCTCCGGCTCGAGAACCGCATCGTGGAGACAATCAGAGCCACATTCGAGTGCACTCTGATGATAACCTCCCAAATGCGTGGAAGTGCTGGCTCCTCGGAATGGCGTCTTCTTTGGAAGGGGGGATTCTGCAGCCACCAAGACCTTCCCGGGTCGCGCCCTTCCCAGAGAGACCTGGAGATTCCGAGTGGGACCTAGGGCGCTCCTAACCCTGCCGCGGGGCGAAGGCTCTGACTACAGGTTGAAGCAAAAAGTAACAACCTCCTGCCTCCTCAGTCATGGTGAAAGATGAAATTGGGGCGGGGGTCCGGGTAAGCAGAGGAGCGCGGGCCCCCAGAAACCATCAAATGCAGGCGGACGTCGGGCGGTAGGCTTTGAGGATGGGAATCAGCGAAGAAAAAATATACTAGTTAGTTTAGAATACGGAAAGAAACAGAGAACTTTAAGGAAAAATATTTCCTTCCCCTACCCCTGTCCAGGAATGAGAGTGCTGATCTATTTATTCCAGTCCACTGGGCTGGAGAGTAGAGGCTGCCTTATGTCAGCCACTCCAGTTTCTGTCCCCTCAAACTCTTATGCTTTTGTGGAATCCCGGTTCCATTTCCAGATGTAAAATTTAATAATTCTCAATTCTGGATGCTCTGTAAGTGAAAAAAATGGATGTTTAGTAGTACAGGTAAGAAATGAATTGTTGTAAAAAACAAAATTAAATAATAAATATAGTACAATATAATAATATGTTATTTTGGACTTAATTTTAATACCTCAGGTGATTTGTCAAATGAACAACTAATGAGATAGGCATTAATTATATTGGGATATGATGTAATTTTATTTCACTAGACTCCAAAAGCCTAGTGTTTTCTATAACCTAAGTTTTTATATTAATTAGAGATATATCAAGTTTTCTCAGTATAATTATCACAGCAAATGTTTACATAAACCATATTATCCTGAGAATCCTTCATCTAATTGCCTAGGCTTCTCTCTGATAATCTTGAAAGAAATTTCTTAAATACTAATGTAAATGTACAGCATTTCCCAAATTTTATATCCTCATTAACACAAATGAATATTCTAACCAATGTATAATGGGAACAATTATAAATAATTGAATAATTGCTTTGTAGTGGGTCCAGTGATGACAGCAAATAGCACAGATGGGAAAATAAAATGTTGTATGTTTCCCTATAGGCGGTGGGAATAATTTTTTCTTAAGTGCAATTTTTTTTTTATTTTTGTTTTATTGAAGTACAAATATCAATGAGTTAAGTGCCATTCAAAAAGAAGAAAAAGTAACAGCCTCAAGAATACTACTAACTCTGTGGATAGTACAGCAGAACAATAAGAATAGGGCCCTTAAAAATGAATTAATTAAAACTTCTTATCCATTTGTATTCCATCAAAGTAGGCTAATGTTAATATCCTATTCTTATACTCAAGCTTTCTTTTGAAAGCTTCTCTGCATACCCTTGAAAATATAATTAGAGTCCCTTCAGTATTCCCATGTTCCCCAAAGGGTTTCCACAGCAAACATTTGTTTTAGTTGAAAGGTTATAGTCCAAAGACAAAATTTGGTAATCGAGTAGTTTAAAAATAAGATTCTTCACACCATTTTTGTTTTTGCTTTTATTTTGTTTTGTTGTTTTGTTCCTTTAGGTGAGGTGGTTAATAGGCCTGCATCCACCATCACCACCACCCCTAAAAAAATCATTTCACAGGATATAACCTGAGGATTGATTCGTATCTATGACAGTTTATATAAAAGTTATTACAATAAAATATCATGTGACCTAATACTATATATAGGCAAAAAAGTAAGACAAATGTCTAGTTTCTATGGCCATCTGTAGAGAGTTCCTGAAGTTCCTCATTCCTGCCTCTTGGGTCTCCTCAGTAAACACCAACATTGATTCATTGCTATTTAAACCCAAGTTGCCTATATAATAATTTCTTAGACTGTGGCCAAAGCTGTTAACTTCATCACTGCATTGATTGCAAAGTCATATTTCAACTGCTGGTCTCCAGCAATAGTTGGAACGCCTTCAAAGTCTCCCAGATTCTCTTCATCTTCCTTCCAAACTACTATACTTCTACAAATATTTCCCAAGTGATGTCATAATCTTAAAGCCTTTCATGCATCAGAAAGACTCCCATACCTATCCTAGAAAGAAGATAGGCACACACACTCTGGGTCATGTTTGCCCTTGGATATGGCAGAGGACACCCCATCCTTGATCACATGACTTAAATGCTTCTCTTAAGACCAGATGCTATAAATTCTAAGATTCTAATTAACAGACAGTTAAATCAGGTATAACATATTTAACTGCACTGAATTCTAATTGTTTATGATTCTTCTACTTCTCATTTTTTTCTTGGTAATTAGCCAAATGATCAATATATTCCTGTTGTGACCCTCCTGTTTCTTGCTACTTGAAAACTTAATGACCTTATTTTTCTCCTTAGTATGTAATTATTCTAATATATTTCATCAGGGATGTGCTAGTAAACGTACTAAACTACCTGTGCTCCAGCAAAGAAAGGCTCTGAACTATGTGTTTGCCAGTTTCCATTCTAGAAATACTCCCATGTGATTTCAACCAACACCTTTGAAAATAAAGTTGGAAATAGTTGTTTCAGTGGCACCTATATTTTCTTCAAACAAATGTAATGAATACAAATAACTTTAAGAGCATAGACAACATGTGAGGTAATTAGAAGTGAGTTCTGAGTTTATTATAAAAGTATAATTCACTAAAGCATAAGTTTCTATATGTTCATTTTTAATATGCTCATGCATAAATGAAGATTGGTAAAATTCTATTCCACTAGAATAATATGTACATTCTGTAGATTATCTATTGAAACTGAACATCCATATTTCTCACCTCCTCTAAATTTCTTCCCAATCATAGGAAATGTATGACTAAAATGTATATTTCCCAGAACTCCTTAGAGCTGGAACTTTGCAAGTAATTCAGATTCTTCTGAAGATATTACCTTGTGTGAGATCTGGAAAATGAAGTGTAAATTAACTCTTCTGGCCAATGGACAAGCTCTGGTAAACCAATTCAAATTTCCCTTTAATGGAAAATCAGCAGCTACCTAATGTCAGCCTCTGACTTGGACAATAGGTCCTTATAGTAGAACCTTAGCTAGTAGGACCTTACAGTGCTTTGAGTAACCTAATTCCCTGCATTAACTATTTTTTGGTTAAAGTCCCTAAAGTGTTGGTGATGAATATTGTTGTTGTTCCTAATATAGTATGCGTCCTTGGCATCTATTTGTTCCTTCTGTGACATCCAAAAGAAACTTCAGTCCAGTCCCTAGCACTAGAGAGAAGGAAGAGGAAGAGGAGGAAGAAGAGAGAGAATGAGAATATGAGGATAGCCTGTTAGCCTGTTAGTCTATTTTCCCACATGATTTCTGGTTCTGATTTTTTCCCTGATGATACTTTATATTTTATTCACATCCTGATATGCTGTGATATTAATCATTTACTACTCTGTAATTTCTTTTTAGTAAACCTTCTGCCATGAATTCATAGGGAATAAGTTCCAACAACTCAGGTTCCTTCCCATCAATCCTCACAAATTGCACTTCTTTGGGAGGGGCAGGCTGGTGCTTCAGTTGAACCCAGGTACCTTTCTCTTTGGCTTCCTTCATTTTCCTTGACACATTTCAGAAAGCTATCATGACTTTTTGAGTGTTTAATATGCTCAATCTGCACATTAATCCTCTTGGCAAGTATCTTGCCCTTAACTTGCTGGTTTACAACAATGCCAACAGCCTGCTGGGTAATGTTGTAGACTTCCTGTTTTGCCATGGTAACATTTGTGAGGAGTTCCTTTTTGCACAGTACCCATTCCCTTGATGTCTACAATTTCGCCCTTTTTGTAGATTCACATGTATGTGGCCAAAGGAACAACCCCATGTTTTCTAAAAGGCCTGGAGAACATATACCAGGTTCCCCTCCTCTTACCTTTTGTGTTAGTCATTTTGGCAAATTACTGGAAGATGGCAGTTCCAGCCAAAAGGCTATCCTTCTGGAAAGAGTCAAAGAAATTAATATTCATGTAAGAAGGGAAGGAAAATGACCATTTATTATTATTATTATTATTATTATTATGCATAACATCAAAGGGCTGATACTTTCTATTTGATTGGGTTTTTTTTAATTTGTTTATATTACACTACCTGTTTGATCTATTGGAATGCAACTATATTTCAGAAAAAGACAAAATTGATCTTTTATTGTTTAAGGACACCTAGTGAGATGAATCTAGAGAGACAAGTTGTGAGTTTTTCTTTTGAACCTATGATATACAATATTTAATAATTTCAAAAATACAGACTTGTGAATCAATGAAACAGAATAGAGGATTCATAAACAATTCCAGGTGCATTCAGCTACCTTATCTTTGACAAAGGAGCCAAATATTTTCACTGGAGAAAAGATAACCCCTTTAATAAATGGTTCTGGCAAAACTGGCTTTCCATATACCAAAAAATTGAACCTAGACTCATATCTCTCACTATGCACTAATCCAAAATAGACTAAATCTAATGTTACCACAGAAACAATCTTCTAGAAGCTAAAATAAGTAAAATTGAAGGCATATGTGTAGCAAAGACCTTATGAGTGAAGCACTGACTGTATAAGATATACAGTCAACAACTTGGATCACATTAAATTAAAAATCTTCAGAACAAAGAAAACTGCCAATACAGCAAAAATAATTTGTCAGCTGTTTCTCTTTTTTTTATTTTTTAGTTTTTAAATTTTTGTTCTATTTCTCAGACAGAAAGCTAATATTTAAAATATATTTTAAGAACTCAAGAAATTAAATCTGAAATTTAAACATCCATTGCCTGAAAAACACAGGGTGCTGAGTGCAATCCCCGGTACTGCCAAAAAAGAAAAGAAATTTAAAGATCCAACCAAAAATGAATGTCTGAAATGAGTAGACACGATTCAGATGGCCAATAAATACATAAAAAATGTTCAACATTGTTGGCCACTCGAGAAGTGCAAATTAAAACAATACTGAGATTTCATCTCCAGATAAAATGGCCATCACCAAGAAATCAAATTCTGGAGTGGTTGCAGAGAAAAAAAAGGAACTCTTCTTCTTTTTTTTTTTTTTTTTTTTTTTTGATGGAACCAGGGATTGAACTCAGACCCTTGTGCTTGCCAGGGAAGGGCTTATGCCACTGAGCTATCTCCTTGGCTCCTCTTCTTCATTTCTGATGGAAGTATAAACTGGTACAACCATTATGAAAATCAGCATAGAGATTCCTCAAAACCCTAACACTAGAAATTCCATTTGAGACAGCTACTTCCCTCCTAAATATCTTTCTGAGCAAGCTAAAGATGTCATGTTATAGAGATGCATACATACCCATATTTATAGCAGAACAATTCCTAATAGCTAAAATTTAGACACAGCCTTTGTCTATCAATAGTTAAATGGGTAAAGAAAATGTAATTATACACAATCTGCCATAAAAATAAACGAGCCATCTGAAGACAAATATATCTATTTTGAGAAATACATATGATGTTAAGTGAAATAAACTAGATACACAAGCTTAAATATCTCATGATTTCTCTTACAAGAGAAACCCAATGCATAAAAGTACAGAATAAAGGACCAACAATATGAAAAAAAGAAAAAGAAAAGTTACTATAATCTAGCATGACAAGTGTATCAAAAAGTATGCCTTGATTTAATACACTTGTTTTATATGTTTTTCGCCTGTTAGTCTGACTGTTTGTTAATCTGTATTGATAAGTAACTTTATAAACACTTACAAAAGAAACAAATAGATCTGATGCTAAGCAAAAAACTGCACTGTTGGGGAAGGGGAAAAAAGGAATTTGGATGTGTAATGTGCATGTACCAATCCCCAAAATGAATGTAATCATTATGTACCACAAACGTGCACTAACAAAATAAATTTAAAAGTCACAATGATAAATTTCCTATGTTTCTATTACAATAATAAAAGGTAAATCTGGCAGCTTCAGTATTTTCTAACTAATAATTTAACTTTGAGTTCTTTTTGAAAGAAAGGTTGGGCCTTCTCCACACTCATTCATGTGCTTATAATGTCAGATTCATCAAACTCACCCTAAAAGAAACAGATCACATCTGGAATTAGCACTGGCACAATAATGACTCTGGAATTCAAGCCAAATCCAGTGATATTTTAACACCAACATGTCTATAAAAACATTATGTCTCACGCTTGTAGCACCCAAATGTGATATGACTGCATTTATTACAGGTGTTGAAGTTATATTTCTGGAAAGAGAAAGCTGCAATCAGATGTAAGTATAAAATATCACTCCATTGCACTTATAAATACTCTCTGTAATAATGTCTTTAGATAAGAATCCATGTTTGCTGCATGGGGTCCAGCCAGAAGTTGAAGAAAAGGCCTGATTGCTGTGATTATGCAGCTAAATCTAATTTTAAAAATTGGTAACTTACGGCAGATTTATATATTGTGGTTTGGCAGCATAAGAGAATAGTGCATTCTTATTTGGCTTTCATCCCAAAGATTAACAGTTGCTGAATGATAGAGCCTCATCACTCACAAAAAATAATTCTCCTGGGAGAAATGAGGAAGAAGGAAAGAAAGACAGATGTATGGGATTTAGATGGGAAGAAGATAGGTTTGACAAGGCCTACTTTTAAAAATTTAAAAGAAATAAAAATGGGCTAGGTTAAGTTTTAAAAAATCAATCCAGTTAGGGTATTTTGTGATTTATTTGTTTTGTTTTGTTTTACAGTACAGTGTAAAAAGAAATCAATCTATTTGGTTTTCTTATTTGTTTGTGGTAATGGTGATTGAACCCAGGGCCTCACGCATGATAGGCAAGTGCTTTACCACCCAGCATACCTAGCCTTTTTCTTTTTTTGAGACTGGGTCTTACTAAGTACCCAGGGAGAGCCTCAAACTTGAGATCCTGCATCAGGTTCCCAAGTATTTGGGATTATTAAACTATCCTGCCTAGCTGTTGCTTTTGTTTTTTATTTGCAAATTTGACTTTTATTCTTGCAGCTTTGGAAGGAAAAAAAATGAAAAAGTAATTTTGTCTTTCTTCCCAGCTGTTAGGCTGCAGATAGATTTATTCCCTTGGCCCAGAAGGGCAGTAACCACATAGTGATATTACGGTTGTCCATCTCATTTCTGTACCAATGGGAGAGCTGGAATTAGGAGTCGGTAGAAAGTGTTCAGAGAAGAACAACACCAAGGAGCACATGAGTGCACTGCGATTTTAAGACTGAGCACCATACTCATGATTTGGGAACCCAGGCCAGGTTCTAGGGGACAGAGGCAACAGATGCTACCATCATAGGATGCTGCCAAGTGTTACAGGTCTGGGCAGAGCTAGGCAAGGCATAGCTAGCTTCAAGAAAACAATTTCCTAAGAACCTGGTCAACAAGATATGACTGCTTTAAAACAATTATAATCTCACAAGGAATAAACTTTTCAAGATCCTACCTTACCCCACATCAAAAGGTATTGAAAATTACCATGTTTCACATGAAATAAAATTTCTTTCCCAAATATAATCTTCTGAGTTTTTATAACTTTGCTTTTTTTTTTGGTGGAACTGGGGATTGAACAGGCCCTTGCACTTGCCAGGGAAGCACTTATTCCACTGAGCCATCTCCCTGGCATAACTTTGCTTTTGAGATTATTTTTCTTTGTCTAATTCATTTATATTTAGCTTAATACCTGAGCAAAATATTGTGTACATTATAAACATTTTTGAACCTCTAATTGTTATCAAATGTCATTATGATTTGAATACTAAATTTAGTGTCTGCTACAAAGGACAAGCAAACTGCCTGTTACTGAATAGAAAGTAACAGTTAATAATTTTATTAGTCTTTGATGATCAGAAACTGATGGTTTGAGCAATTTACACTGTAATACATTTTTGGTATTTATATTTTTTATCATATGTATTTTAGGAAGTACTTAGGCATTTGCCAATAGCCAACACAGATTTATCCATTTAAAGTAATAGCAACAGGCTTAGGAAATAGCTCAGCAGCATAAGCTACTGCCTGGCAAGTACAAGGTCCTGAGTTCAATCCCCAGTACCACAATAAATAAATAATAGTAGCAAGTAGGAAGCCATTAGTGCTTGATACATATAACATGTAATTGTTCAGGCTTGGACTACTCATGCCAAAGGAAGATATGTTTTTATACCTGAATGTTATACTATAGGTCAAATTCCACATGGAAAACAGAAATTGTGAGCATTGATATGGATGGGAAGTGCTTCATGAGAAGAGAGGATTTCAGCGAGAGGAGCAGAAAGCTGAGGGGTGCATGAGACATGGGGCTGGGGGAAGGCCATGTTGTAGTCACAGCACAACCTTTTCTGAGCAGCTATTTGCCCTTGGCTTTTGCTGCAGTGTCCTTGGAACTCCACAAGACTAGGTTCCATGTGTATTACCATAAGAGCTCTTTAGTGAATAACTTATCTTCTGGAATTTTAGAACAAATTGAAGGTATAGACATGGCAATTTATCAGCTACTGAGTAACTTCCTAACAAATTCTTAGCAAGGCATTTATTAAAGACCCTTTTAAACAATACATTTAAAAAGTAAACATCAATATTTTTGAAATATTCTTCTATTTCTCATGGTCTCGATGCCTTTCACTATCTCAGCACAATGGAGAGGGCATGATCCATCTGTCTCTGTCTCTGGATATTTGGCAGTCTTCTCCTCTGAGCTGCAGGCACATGACTGACCAAAATATCTCAAACTAGGGGCCTCGGGATGAACCTCAGCCCAAGAGCACTTGCCTAGCAGATTCAAGACTGTATGTTTGATCTTCAGTACCAAGAAAAATAGAGGGAGGGTAGGTCAGGAATGAGGCCAGAAGCACAGGGCCTACCAGGCAAGCTCAAGGCTGAGTGTTCGATTCATAATACAAAAAAAAAAAAAAAAGAGGAAGGGTAGAAGAGCTGGGCTGGATGGGAAGGAGCAAGACACAGAGACAGATCCTAGGAAATTCCTGTACTGATCTGGGGCTACAAGACTACAGTCTGCATCTTCAACTGCCTCACAGTTGACTGAGGGCCCACACTGCAGTCCATCCCAGAGTTTGTGCTTGGGTTAGGCTTCCTGCTGGCTGCTGCCAGCCACGTTAAGAGAGCTGTGGGGTAAGTGCCAAGGAAGACTTGATCCCAGGAGACACAGGACTTCTGTGACACATAACTCTCTCTCTCTCAGACCCCCTCACAGCCTTGCTAACCCTGCCTTAGACTGCTCAGTTTGTCTAGGCCTTTTCTACCTCACCTTCCTCCCAGTTTCCCCCATTCAGAGTCAGGCTGGGTCACAGCTTGCTGGCTTTCCCAGCCTGGCTGCCATCCTCCCCATTTTCTCACACAGGTGTTTCCCCTAATAAAATCTTTTCACACTGAATCTTGTTTTGGCAGCTGACTCTCAAAAGACCCAGAATAACACAGTTTCTAAGTCGGGAGCCACTGATTTAGATTCTCTTTATTTAGAATGTTTGGCACTGTTTCAGAAATAGAAAGCTTAGAATACCCAGTTGTGCTTGTTCTTCAGAATATCCTTCTAGCCAGCCAGCTGCTTTTCTAGAAAATTATTTGCTACTCTTTATAAGTTGCCCTCAAAATAAGATCTTTCTGACTTAACTCCTCAGCTTTAATTCAGCTAATAAATAACTATTTTCTAAATGTGCCATATCTATAAAACCTAAAAAAAAAAAAAAAAAAAAAAAAAAAAAAGGGCAATTGGTTTCCTCCATACTTCGCTTTTCTTAGTGAAGGCAATGAAAAATATGTTTATTCTATTACATTTTTGTCCATCTGAGATTTTTCTTTAAACAAAAACAAAACTATTCCTAGACACTAAAGTACTATTTGCTGACATGATTCTTAATCTTAGTGAGTTCAGACCTTCAGGATGAGACCCAGAACTGAGAAAAAAAAAAAAAAAAAGACATAAACATGCACAATTTAACACAAAACCCCAAATGAAGTATCTTTCAATTCTGTTTGAAGACACCCTGGTTGCTGTTCTTAATTTAAAGTGTTTTGCTTCCTACCTTGAGTTGCTTTTGAAAAGCAGAGCTCAAATTTCTTTACACTGATTCTGTGGAATCTGTATGTAAGTCACATTACACAGAGCTTAAAACAGCTGTAGTGGCCCTCACCTATAATCCCAGCACTCAGGAGGCAGGGATAGGAGGATCTCCATGAGTTCAAGGACAGCATGAGCTATACAAGGAGCTCAAGACCACCCTGCAATACAGAACCATCCTTCTCTAAAACTATATTAATTAACTAATTAATTAAAGCATAACACATGTGTAAGTCTACATAACAACATAAATGATATATATTTAATATGATACTAGGTTTTCATCATAATCTTCTACCTGAAGCAAAGGTTATGAAGGAAAACATAGAAGTTAATGGGGGGAAATGGAACACAAGCTCTAGAGTTCATTTGTTGGGTTGGAATTCCAAGTTACCACTTCCTAAAAATACCAAGTCTTGTCACATCTCAGGATCTTTGCTGTCGCTGTTCCTTTTGCCTTCCTTAAATGTCTGCAAGACTTGTTTCCTTACTTCTTTAAGTCATCCTCAAATGACCTAGTCAGAGAGGCCTTCCCTAGAGGCACCTACTCTCATTTTTTTTCTCTAGGATTATATTTCTTCATAGGCTGGCTAATTTACTCTACTATCCCCTGAAAGGATAAAAACCCTATGGAAGCAAAACCTTGCACGCGCATATAGAAAGACACCATCAATCTCATGTAGAATAGTGTCTTACTATATAGTAGATGCTCAATAAACATTCTTTAAATTGTGGAACCCTAAGATAATATTTGGAATGTTTGTATAGAATGAAGACTACTTATACAAAATGATAAATTACTTTTAGCTAAAAGTGTGATACTCATCTTTTAAAAAGATTGTTAAAAGATGTTTTCAACAGATGCAGTGGTGCCTAGCTCATGAACTTAATATGTTCTACAATTTTAGAAAAGATGGCCATTTTTGTGTTTGTGCAGGAAAGATAGCCATGGTTGTGTTTGTCACTTGTTGTAGAATTTATAAACAAAAATAATTTTTTCTCAATAAAATTAATCTAAAAATAAAATAAATACATTGTAAAGAAAAAAACAAAAATAAAATTTTGCCATTTTTGTTTGCAAACCCAACTGTTCCTAAACAAAAGGCTTTGTGAACCAAGGTACTACTGTCCTTTCATCTGTAAAAATAGTTTGAAAGCACATATTGATTTAGTTATCTCAGAATTCAAATAGGTCCTCCTCCTTCAATATCTGAAACTTCATAAATAATTACAGCTAAAGCTTCAGTCATGCTTACTGCCCTAAATGCCCAACATATGTTAATTCATTTAATCATCTAATAGCTCTACAACACAAGCAGTTGTCACTTCCCTTTTGCAAATAAAGAAGCCAAGGCACAGAAAGTCTGTAATGTACCCAAGGTCATTCAGTTAACAGATGGCAGAGCCAGGATTCATCCCCAGGATTCAGAAAGTTTGGCCTAAATTCAAGATCTTAGCAGCTTCTCTCTATAGCCTTTTTAGTACATGAAAAGGGAAAGCTGGAGTTTATAGTTGGAGAAATATGAATGTTTTCCATTACTTGCACTTTCTACTTATAGTATGAACATAGCATTGCCATGTTATTTAAAGTACTCAAATGGTCTTTTCTAAAAATTCAAGAAAAAAGCTAATTGCTTAAACCAGAGAATCCTAAAGCATTAGTAAGGAATTACCATTGGCTGCCTCTTTTCTCCCTTCTAAGCAGCTTTTTATACACACATTGTGCCTGCACTGAACTTTCAAAATCACCCATGCAGTTCAGTTCAGGAATACATTTCCATAATAAAAGCAATTAGCTTGTAGAATAGTTTTCTGGGAGAAAGTAGTAAAATCTTTATAGCTTTGTGCCTGGATAGCCTCACCTGACTAGAAGTGTTTCTGTCAGGAGATTTCAGGACATCCGAGGACCACAGTTTTTCCAGTGCTAGTTGGTGCTGCTCTGGTCAAAATGATAAGGACCACTGAGGGTATCAGATTTCTTTTTTTATGTAAATGTCATTTTTTTTCTCCTGGTAGATATCTAATGAATTTGGGATTTGGATTTAGCCTATTACGTTGTACAGTGTACTGGAATTTTTGCCATATTCATCTGGGAAAACAATTTGGCAGTATTCCAAGTTTCAAAAGCAGGTGTGAAGTAAATTTAAGGTTTATAGAGTGATGAATAACTAAACTAGGCTCTTGGATGGCCATTGTTCAACATTGAGCACCATGTGCCAGGAATCTACACAAACCTCGGCTGTAGATGTCGGATGCTTCTACAAATAGCTGGTTGTGTACCTTGCCAATTTTGTTCCATTTTCTGGTGCAAGTGGCAGCTGTGCCATTAAGTGTCTGTGGATTTGAGTGAATTGCATTACGTTCTTTTTTTATACTAGTAATTTTGGATTTCAAGAAAGTGAAGGTGTTGAAAAGAGTTCACAGATTTTGAAATTTCCTATTAACATTTTTAAAGAGCAAAGAGTTTTGACATGTCTCCTGAAGCAGGTGTTTTAAATCACTATTGATTGCCTTGACGACTAGTTCTGGAAGTAAACAGAAGTCCTATCTCACAAATGTTCAAACCACAATTTGGCAAATGTTCTCAGATAATGAGATCCATCCTTAGTTCTCAAATAGCTAAACCTTGTGCTTTATTGGTAATCTATGGGCCTAACATCATTGGTTATTCCATCTCACATTCTTTTGAGAATAACATTTAAATGAATTCCAAACATACTTTTAAAAGTCATTTTCCAGGGCCGGCGGTATAGCTCAGTGGACTAAGCGCTTGCTTAGGTAAGCGCAGGGACTAGTATTCAATCCTCGGTTCCCCAAGCCACGCAGGCCCGCCTTCGGGTGCGCTGAGCCGGACATGCAATCCGGGCGTGGTGGCGCACGCCTGTAATCCCAGCACGTGGGAGGCAAAAAAGCAGGAAGATCACTATGAATGTGGGCTGCATGCATAGTGAGACCCTGCACCAAAAAAATAGAAAAAAGCAAACCCACCCCCCCCCAAAAAAAAGTCATTTTCCGTTACAACTCTCATCCCAAGGAGTGAACACATATAGCTGAGACCCAGCATCTCATTTCTCCTCTCTGCTTAGGGAACCTATGACCTATGAGCTTCAAGGGAATCTGATTCTGTCCCAAGCTCCTGGGATTGCACCTGTAACTCAGGCTAAGCCAGTAAGAGCATTCCAATGCCTGGCAGCTTAAGGGATGAAATATGGAAATATGAGCCCTAAACTACTGCAAAGGATTTTGCTGCTATGAAGAAAACCAACCCAGAGAAGAAATCACCAAATGAGGAAGATGAAATTAAGAAAATAACAAACTGTTGAATACATCAAAAACTTCTTGCTTAAACCAGATGAAAACCCTTCTACATCTGGAATTCTCATTTATATTAGCCAACAAATTCCTTTTACTTTAAGTGTATGGTGTGTTACTTATAATTTAAAACTTTTAAGTGATAACAGTTTGCAGTGTATAAAATGGTACACAGAGGCAGTTTCTTACCATGAAACCCTGCCTGCTGCATTTTATGAAGAAGGATGCTTCTAGCTGAAAAGTACGTATCTATCTGAAAGTGGCTTAACCAATAAGATTCAGGGCTCCCAGAACATACAGTGTGAATGGTTCTCCCTGAAGTTCATTTGTCTAGTGGCTTGGCTAAGGCTACTTTTAACAGTATATGGCAAGAAGTGTAAAAATAGTTCTGATTCAAAGTTAGTCAACTTAAGAGCTCAGTAAGATTGTTGAAGGATCTAGATTCTTCCGTCTATTCACCCGTATCCCTAGTGGGTCAGCTTGGTCTCTTTTAGTTTGAAAATGACCAAAATGTTTATTTTCAAACATTCCTTGCAGACTTTTCCTCCCATCTCATTGACCAGAACTGGACTATTAATGTAAAACCTGGTGATACTTTTAAATTAATTTGTCACACTTTATCCTATATTAAATTTTTTAACACTAATCAAAGACATACTGTGGGTTCTAATGGATGATTTTTTTCTTCAGTTTTATTACTTTCATTAGTATGGTAGTTTTTGTGCTACCCTGGAGTGGATTCTAATAATGAAGAATTTGGTTTTGGCTTAATATTCTGCTTTTCCTAATGAAATGTTCTTAGACTCTACTTATTTTAATACACATTTGATTTTCCATTATTTTATTGTTTATCATGTCAATCTCAAGCTTAGTAGTCCAGTATAGAGAGAGTTTGCTATCATCATGGTACATAGAAATAACAATGGCATTATGGCTTCTCTTTGATATAACTCAGTAAATGTTTATTAATCAAAAGTTTAGTAATATGTTGCACAACTTGTTTCTGAGGTAGATTGTTTTCTTTCACATCCTCTACCTTTATCTCTTTTCAATGAGGGTTAAATTGACACATTTTTGTGTTTAAATTCATTGAATGGATTCCAAGAGGCTGCAATAATCCCAGGTACACATTTTTAGTGGTATTCTGAGTTGACAGAAAATAGAAAAAAAAAATCTAATGGTGGCTATGACAGGCAGCATCTAAAGTAGCTCTCAAGAATCCCCTCCTCTCGATGTTTATGCAGTTGGATGGTGCTTTTCCCAGTGATAACTTGCTAAAGAAAACAGTATGACAAAGGTGATAAGATGTCACTTTTGAGATTAGGTTTCAAAAAGATAGTGGCTTGAATCTTCAACTGTCTCTCTCTCATACTCAGTCCATCACTCTTGGAGAGGCCAGCTCATGTTGTGACAGCCCTTTGGAGAGGCCCACATGGCCATGAAGTGAGGCTTGTCCATTCTGCAAATACTGTTAATTGCCACACAAATGAGTCCTCTCTGTGACTGTGAATCATGATATGCCAACTGGAATGGATTAAGGCACACCTAGAAGATTAGTAAAGCATTCTCCTGGGTGCATATGAGTAAATCGTGGAGGTGTGACCTTGGGTACCATGTGTGGTCTCTTACCCACTTCTGTCTGACACTGTTCCCCTTCTCTGCTTTCCAGCCATCATGAATTAAGCAGCTCTGCACAACTATGTTTTGGAGCTCCAGTTTTCTGTCTTGGGCCCAGTTTACCACAACCTGAATCCCCTTAAAACACTAGCATGCTTAAACCTTTGATCCTTTAATTTGTGGCTATCAAGTATTGTGCTCATCAAAAGGAAAGCTGACTAATACAGAGAATTGGAAGTGGGAGTGGAGTTGTTGCTGTAACTGAACCTGACCACAAGATTTTTAAAAGTCTTTGGAACTGGTTTCCAGAAAGAATTTGGAAATATTTGCAAATGTGGGATAGAAAAGCCTTAGAATTCAGTAAGCAAAGCCTGATGGGTGATTCTGGTCCATCACAAAGAAACTAAGGACATAAATAGGGAAAAGAAAATGCCTTGAGGTCATCTCAGGAACCAACAAGACCCCACCCACTGCAAGCTTACTGGTGTTTAAGTATTAAACTTTCATTTGAGAAGAGTTCTTGGAACTGCAGAAAGATTTCCTAGGGAATTGGTTCTTTGGGATTTACTTCACCATGCTTGGCCACTGAGGCATTCAGAGAGCACTCCTGCTGTAGTCCCACAAGGCTCCCTGGGACAGCAGATGTTGGAAATGTTCACATTAGGCTGGTTTTTCTGGTATGTCACATGCAAAAGTTAAGAGGTCAGGGAGGCTTCCATGAAGACTTAAAAGAAAAGCTTAGAAGGCAAGACCAGGAGCCCCTGTTAAGGCAATAAATGAAGTGTGGGGACATAGAGACCACAAGAAGTTGGAGATGTCAAGAACATGGAAGGTCTGCCATGAAAAGCAATCAGTGTGTGGGGACTGCAATGAACAATGCCACAGTTCTGGGGCCTCCCAAACCCTCCAGAATCCACATTTTACTACTGCATACTCCGAGTGCTGGATATGGAGTGTCAGGACTTACCGTTTGTCTTTCTGGGTTTCCATCTTGTTCTGGACTGATTCTTTCTTAACCTCCAGTTATCCATTTGGGGATGGGAATGTTTACTCTGTGCCATTGTACCTTATGATTATGGAATTTGTTTTTGACTTTTACAAAGGCTCCCATATAAGAATTTCCCTTGAATCTCAGAAGAGACTTGGACTTCTGGAAAGTGCTGAAACTATCAAGATTTGAGGGAAGGGATTCTTGTGTTTCCAGTTGCACATGGGACAACTGTATCATGTTAAGTATCACTATGAACTTTCTATTGTTTTGGAGATTATGGCTTAAGGAGATTTGTCTAGTTTTCAAATTGACTAATAATCAAGTATGACCATTAAATTGTGATATAAATTGAAAGGATTAAGAGATGCCTAGTGAATTAGCAAAGCACAGTCCTGTGTGTGTCTGGCAGGTCAGACCTTGGGTGCCATCTATGTATGATCCATCACCTGCTGCTCTCTAATGCTGTTCCCCTGCTCTGCTTCCCAGCCACCATGAACTGTGAAGCATTGCTCCACCACACCCTATCACAGCGATGTTTTGCCTTGGCTCCAGCTGACCATGGACTGACTTCTCTTAAAACATTCATCAAATTAGACTTCTCTTTAGTTGGTCATGCTTGGCAAGGAAGGCTGACAAATATACTTCTTCAGTCAGACCCTTAGAGGACATTCTGCTGACTGCAGTAAGCTCAGATAAGTTTCATACAGATTTCTGGCCCATAAAAGCAAGGAGATATTAAATATTTTATATTTTCATTCTAAATATTAAGTAACGTTTTAAACAAAAGTAGATAACTATATAGTGACTAAGTCAGTACTTTTTTTCCCTACAGAAGCTGGATTGAGAATTTTAGAAATGGAATATTAGCTCTGAAAAAAAGAATGCTTCAAGTTATCAACTCATATTCTAAAGTAGCTCTACTCCCTTTGTTTTAATAGAGATGGAGTGAGCAAGACACCATAAGACAGCTCTCCAACTTCTCTGCCACCTTACATAGACTATCCGTATTTGTCAAAGAGGGGTCCTATGCTGGTTTGTAGACTTCTATCACCCAATGTGTTGATTATTTCCTCAAGCCAACCAACACTTTAACACTCTAGATACCAACTCAGAACCCCAAAACTCAACCCAAGAGCTAGTGTCAGATTCTACAAGCTAAAGTTCAGCATCCTGATACTGCTCCTGTCTCAGACAGTAGCCATGTAACCTGTACTTCTGACAAGATCAACTATAGGTCAGGGATTCTCATAACTTTTCTCACATTCCCTAATTTGCTACCATGGCTCACAGAACTCATGCAGTCGGTTTAGTAACTACCATTTTATTATAATTCAGAAACACCCAAATGTAAGATACATACAGGGCAAGATGGTGGGTAAATGGGAGGTGATATAAAGCTTCCACGCCTTGATTGTCACACTACCTGCCAAGCACCTGGGTGTTTTTACCAGGCCCAGAGCTTGCTAAAACTTGTTACTTAGGGTTTTATAGAGATGTCATTACATAGACTGATTAAGGCATTACCCTTAATGGTTAGTTGGATCACCAGTCCCTTTCCCCTTCCTGGAAGTTTTAGAATGAAGTTAAAAGTTTCAACCCTCTAATATTTCTGTGATCACTCCCCATCCTGAAGCTAAAGATTCTGTTTCATTCTGACTTATCTCATTAGTAAAGCAAATACATTTTTCTCAACCAAGAAATTCCAAGGGTTTTAGGAGCTCTGTGCCAGGAACCAAGGACAAAGACCAAATACATTTTTTTATAATCCAGAATTACATTTTTCTTTTTCTTTTTCTTTGTGGAACCAGGGATTGAACTCAGGTCCTTGCACTTTCCAGGGAAGCACTTATTCCACTGAGCCATCTCCCCAGCCCCACAGTTACATTTTTCATTGACTCTTTTCCAAAACAGGTTTGAGACAATTTACACAAAAGAGTATGAATATAATAAAATTAACTTTGAAATATAAAATAAAGGCTATCAGGAGACTGTGTTACACATTTTTTAATTAGTACACATTTCCAATATATAATGTTTACACTCTGTATGGAGTTGGTACATATGCATAGCACATCTTAATTCCCCCATTTTATCTCCTCCATCACCCTTTCCCCCCTCACTCCATCCCTTGATCCCCTCTTATTTGTGGAAGATATATCTCCCAACTTCCTGTTATCTATCTTTTATTTTGCTCTTTGTACATTACTCTTACAGAATGTGACATGACTCCAAAGATATCCACATCATAATTCCTAGGACCTGTGACTGTCTTATGTTACATGGCAACAGAGAATTAAAGTTGCAAATGAAATTGAATTTGCTAATCAACCAACTTTACAATAAGAAGATGATCCTGTATTGTCCTGGTGAGCCGCGTGTAATCACAGGAATCCTTAAGTGGAGAACTGGAAAGCAGAAGAGACTGAGAGCTAGCATCATGAAAAAGGACTGACCAGTCACTTCTGACTTTGAAGATGGAACAGTAACCAAGACCAGAATTGCCTTTTATTAAGTTTTTCAGATGCTTCTTGTTTCATGTGGGCAACAGACAAAATGATTTTTGAGCTGTGGGCAACAAGGCAGACTAACAGTTTCAAATTACTTATATTTTCTATTTTTGTGGTATGACTCATTCTTTGCTAGGAAGGCGGAGAATTACAGACAGAAAGGACAGTGTGGGGGGGCAGCGCTCAGCATGGTTTCCCTCCACTCAGAGGCTGAGCTCACTCCAAATGTTCTTTTTTTATTTATTTATTTTTTTTTTTTTTTTTGTATTTAGGGAAGGGTCTACAAGATCTATAGGATCTCACTACATAGATTGGACTCAGTGATCCTCCTGTGCTCAGCCTCCCAAGTGCTGGGATTACAGGCATGCACCACCATGCCCAGTCTCCAACCCCAGCTGCTGCATCTGCCTAAGCAGCTGCTTTATTCTGTTGCGCTATCTCACACTCAAAACTTTCATGCTAACCTTATCTAGGAAAACAAATGCCCATCAGAAACACATCTTAGTTCATTATTGATGTACAGGAACACTATTCATTTTTGAGTGCTGCTTTTGTATTCTACTACATTGCTGGATTGTTGTGAGTTTGAGACCAGCCTGAGCTACAAAGTGAGCTTAAGGCCAGCCTGAACTGCATAGTGAGACCCTGTCTCAAAAAAGACAAAAAAAAAAAAAAAAAAAAAAAAAAAAGATTTTGATATATTAATTCTAGGAGTCTTTTAGTGGATTTCTTTAATATAGAGAATCATGTCACCTGTAAATAATACAATTTGGCTTCTTCATTTCCTATATGTATACCTTTCATTTCTTTCTCTTGCCTGATTGCTATGATTAATGTTTCATGGATTATGTTGAGTAAGAGTTATGATAGTGGATATCATTGTGCTATTCTTGAGTTTAGAGGTAAATATTGTAGCTTTTTCCCATTTAATAAGATGTTGGCAATAGGTTTGGCATAGATGGCTTTTATCAGAATTAAATGAGTTCCTTTATGCCTATTTTCTTCAATGTTTATCATAAATGGACTTAGGATTTTCTTCTGTATCTATTGAGATGATCACTCCATTGCTTTTATTAATGTGGTATATTACATTTATTGATTTGTATATGTTGAAACAGTCTTGTATCCCTCAATTGGCCTCAGGTATGATACACACTTTGGATTTCTCCTCCACTTCTAGCTTGCCAAATGGAAGTAATTGCTTCCACAGTAAAATCCACAGGTTGTTTTTACAGTTTGCAATTGCTGTGGGCTTTTCTTTTGGCTTGTGATGCCTGTGTAGTCTGTTGTTTCTCCCTGGAGCTGCTGACCCTCTCAGAGGCTACACTGTATCAGACATAGATGGGTTCTTCTTCCTAGGGGTAGGAGGAAGCTATGCAGTATGCATCAGGCTCTTGTCCCTGCACTGCCCTCCTTCAGCTTCTCTGTACTTTCTAGTTTTCCTGTCAGCCCCCTCCTGATTCCTGAAGATCTACTTCTTGTTTTTTCTATTCTACTTCTTGTTTTCCAGTGACTCTATTTCAGGGCTTAGAAAGCAGGAGAATTATTTTTAGTAGTACTTTTAACAGAAATTTTCTTTCTCTTTAGAGAGAGAGAGAGTGTGTGTGTGTGTACCCGTGCATGTTTTAATCAGGGCATTACAAATTGAAAAAGTAGAAAGGGTAATTAACAACCATCTATTAAGTATTGGTAAAGCTGTTTTGATGCATTTCTCAGAAATATAAGAAAATGAATCCATTATGACGAGTGGACAACAAATCCTCTTGCACATTGCACAGTTTCAGTTCATTTCTTTCACTGTTTTGGAGGAGAACCTGATAACTTTTCCAGGTAATAGAGAAATTAGGTTATTGTTTAACATTGCTCCCTAGCACATAACTCGAAAGAAACTATTATATAACGTACATTTTTACTTATTCAATGAGTACCATTTCTTAATACTTTTACCTATACAAATGAAAAGGAGTAATAGAATTAATTCAAAACTCTTATTCCAACAATAATAAATAAGCTACTTGTTGGAGAGAAACTCATTTTATTAGGAATTAGATTTCTAATAAAACTTTACATTTTATATCTAGATAAATATTTTATATTTTTTATATTTGTTTTATTTGTTAAGCATATAATAATGCTTATGATAACACAACCAAAATGATCATTTTATTTTTTTAAATTGACATGTAAAAATATATATATTTACAAGTACCATGAGGCATTCCAGGTCCCCCGATGTGATATTTAAATAAGAATAAACATGTCTATCTACTCAAACATTTATCATTTCATTATGATGAAAATATCCATTATTTTTTCTTCTAGGAATAAGTGGTGCTTCAGTTCATGAACTTAATTCTTTCCATGTTTTTTGGAAAAAACATGAATTGAGTTGAATTGAACTGATGAAAATTTGCATTTAATCAGTCATTAGTGATACTGAACTTTTTTTTTCATCTGCCTGTTGGCCATTTGTATGTATTCTTTCGAGAAAAATCTAGTTCTATTATCCATTTTAAAATCAGATGTGCTTTTTTGTTTTTTGCTGCTTTGTTTAGAATTGCTTTTACGTCTTGATATTAGACTCTTATTAGATGAATAATTCGGATCCCGCCCATGCCCGCACAGCCAGAGACTGACCTGAGACAGCTGGGCCAGAACGGACTCCAACGGCCTCCTGGATCCCGCGCAACCCCACTCAGTGAGTGGGAATTTGCAAGACTCACCAGGCTTCCCAGATCAGTGAGAGTGTAGTGAGTCTGAGGGAGAGCCTTTGGCTTCTTCCTGCACACGCTACCCAGATCCCCGCCCCCAAACCCTCCAAGCCAGTGACCAGCCTGAAACCTCAGGGCACACTCACCAGCAACTCCCCAGATCCCCTGCCCTAAAGCCCACTGAGTGAGTGGGAATTTTCCCGACTGCCCGAGCAAAGTTCTGTGAGTGGAGAATTCCAGGCCCGCCATGCCGGAGGGACATTTTCCAGACATCCCCAGTCCCACCCTACTGCCTGAGACCAAGCGCAGCCCAGCCTATGAGTGAGGGCTTTAGGCCCAATGCGCGAGAGAGACTTTTCCCAAACTTCTCTGGCCCAGCCTGTGGCCCCAGACCCAGAACAGGTTGGCTGACTCAACACAGCCTACCCAGCAAATAAGAACATCCACTATCCTTTTGGAAGCCCAGAAGACCCAACAAATCCCAGGCCCACCCACCCAGAGAGCAACCTGCCTGACAAAGGAGGGCTGACTCCGGCAACTTTCTGGATCCTCGCCCCAAAGCCAGCCAAGATAGTGGGAAGTTTGACGACTCGCTCTGCATCCCAGTTTGGTTCATGCTCGCCAGACCATGGAACCAACAGAGGGGAAGCACAGGAGCTGCAGCAAAAAGGAACTGAACACAACAGCTTGATCCAGGAAAGGCATAACTGGATAATCTCAGGCTGGCACCCGAATCTCATAACATGCTAAGGTTATAGCTGCACCAAAGCTGTACACCAAATGGCAGAGGTCAGTGCTATATAAAATCACAAGGACAAGGAGAAAAATGGAATCCCAGGCCTCAAGTCCACCAGTAAGTGTAGAGGACACTAGCTCAGCTGAAATGAATGAATTAACAGAAATGGAAGCAAAGGAGGAACAACAGAAAGGTACAGAGGAAATCAGACGAGAAGTAATTCCTCAAATAAGAAAAGAAATATCTGAATACATAGCACCTGAAATGAAGAATCACATGCAGAAACATCATGGAAACAACCAATGCTCACCCATGACAAGTGCAGAGAGCATTATTCCAGCTGAAACATATGAATTAACAGTGTCTGAAGCAAAGAAACAACAGCAGAAAGGTTATGAGGAAGTCAAAGCAGAAATAAGTTCTGAAATCAAAAAATAATTATTTGAAAAAAAAGAATTCTTTGAAATCATAGCATCTGAAATACAGAAACAAGTCCAGAAATATACAGAGGAAACCCAACATGGAAGAAACTCTGCAGAAAAAGAATTAATAACTACCTCTAAAAAAGACATGGATAAAAACTTGAGATCAGAAATATGATGGATTCCTTGATTGAGCAATACAGAAAAGAAAAAGAACACAAGAAACACACTCAAAGAGATATAGAAGAACTAAACATATCAATCACGAGTCTACAAAACTATTTGAGTGAAAGCGAAGACAGAGTTTTAGATCTTGAAGATGCTGGTGCAGCTAGTGAAAAGGTGAGAAAGGATCTCTTAAAAACAATGAAGATGCAGGAAAAAATAATCCACCTGCAAGATGACACCAGGATGAAAAATATGAGAATAATTGGTATCAATGAGAATGAAGGAGTCAATACAAATGACATTTGGGGAGAAGTAATTGCAGAAAACTTCCCAAATAAGAGGAAACAATCAAACATTCAGGTAACCAAAGCATACAGAACACCAAATAACCTCAACCCAAGCAAAAACACACCGAGACATATAATAGTCAAGATCTCAGAAATCCAACACAAAAATAATATACTGAGGGAAGAAGCCAGTCCGCTGCCAGAACGTGAGCCCTGCTGTCTGTGTGGAGACAGGGCTCCGGACAGATCGTAGCTATGAATACAGTGCTGTCGCGCGCGAACTCCTTGTTCGCCTTCTCGTTGAGCGTGATGGCGGCGCTCACCTTCGGCTGCTTCATCACCACAGCCTTCAAAGACAGGAGCGTCCCGGTGCGGCTGCACATCTCGCGGATCATGCTAAAAGATGTAGAAGACTTCACTGGACCTAGAGAAAGAAGTGATCTGGGATTCATTACATTTGATATAAGTGTGGATCTGGAGAATATATTTGATTGGAATGTTAAGCAGTTATTTCTTTATTTATCAGCAGAATATTCAACAAAAAATAATGCCCTGAACCAAGTTGTCCTTTGGGACAAGATTGTTCTGAGAGGTGATAATCCAAGGCTGCTATTGAAAGACATGAAAACAAAGTACTTCTTCTTTGATGATGGAAATGGTCTCAAGGGAAACAGGAATGTCACTTTGACCCTATCATGGAACGTTGTACCAAATGCTGGAATTCTACCTCTTGTGACAGGATCTGGACATGTATCTGTCCCATTTCCAGATACATATGAAATAACAAAGAGCTATTAAATTATTCTGAACTTGAAAAAAAAAATAATATACTGAAAGCTGCTAGAGAGAAGAAACAGCTCACATTCAAAAGAAAACCCATCAGCATTACAGCCGACTTCTCTACACAAACCATGAAGGCAAGGAGAGCATTGAGCAGAGTTCATCAACTCTTACACGAAAACAAATTCCAGCCCAGATTGCTATATCCTGCAAAACTCCCTTTCACGTTTGATGGAGAAGTGAAATACTTCCACGACAAAGAACAACTAAAGAATTTCATGATGACAAAGCCATCCCTTCACAGGCTGCTGAAAGATGTTCTAGAGAAAGACCACAATGACCAGAACTCTATGAGTGAGAATAGAACGAACCCACTAAACAGACAGACAATTAAATGCAGGATACAAAAGAGTAAACAACACCAGGTAAATATCATGACAAACATAAGTCAACACATTTCAACTATAACCATCAATATAAACGGACTCAATTCACAAAATAAGAGAAATAGACTGGCACAGTGGATTAGGAAACAAAATCCAACAATATGCTGTATACAAGAAACACACTTAACTCAAAAGGACATTCATAGGCTCAAAGTCAAAGGATGGAAAACAATGCTACATGCCCCAGCACCTCAGAAAAAAGCAGGAGTAGCAATTCTGTTCTTAGATAGTCTCAACTTCAAACCAAGAAGGATCAAACCACACAAAGAAGGCCACTAAATATTGGTCAGGGGAAACATTCAAGAGCAAGAGGTAACACTCATAAATATCCATACAACAAACACAGGAGCACCCAACTATGTAAGATAAACCTTAATGGACATGAAAAACTTAATATCTAAGACCACAATCTTAACAGGAGACCTTAACACACCCTTATCTCAAAAAGATAGATCAACCAGACAAGAAATTAGTAAGGAAGTAGCAGAACTGAACCAGAGCTTGGAATAAATGGACCTGGTGGACATATACAGAGTGTTCCACCCAAGCACAGCTTAATACACATTTTCTTCAGCTGCACATGGGTCATTTTCCAAAATAGACCACATACTAGTCCAGAGGTCATGCATAAGTATATGCAAGAAAATTGAAATTATCCCATGCATATTATGTGACCACAGTGCAATGAAACTGGAAATAAATGACAAAAGAAACCAGAAAAACCAGCTAAATTCATGGAAACTAAACAACACCCTATTCAGCAATCAATGGGTCACAAAAGAAATTAAACAAGAAATTCAACAATATCTACAGTTCAATGTAAATTCAAGCACAACTTACCAGAATTTATGGGATGTGATGAAAACAGCTCTCAGAGGGAAAATCATAACTGTGAACTCACACATTAGGAAAACAGAGTGGGAACAAATAAACACCCTAATGTTGCGCCTCCGACAACTAGAAAAAGAAAAGTAAACAAAACCCAGAGCGCAAAGACAGGAAGAAATCATAAAGATTAGAGCAGAAATTAATTCAGTTGAGATGAAGGACTCATCTCAATTCAGAACAAAGAATCCACAAATTAAAAAGTTGGTTCTGTTAAAGACTATATAAAATTGATCAGCCTCTAGCCAACCTCATTAAAAAGAGGAAAGAAAAAATTCAAGTACATACAATAAGGAATGAAAAGGGTAAAATCACCACAGACCTAGCAGAAATTCAGAAGATTATAAATAGTTACTTCGAGAATCTTTACGCTCACAGAAGACACAGAAGAAATGGAAAGATTCCTCGAAAGGTACAAATTACCAAAACTGAACCAAGAAGATATAGCAACTCTCAATAAGCCAATAACAGCCAATGAAATATGAAATGTAATAAAAAACCTACTGATAAAGAAAAGTCCATGCCCTGATGGATTCACAGCTGAATTCTACAAGAAATTCACAGAAAATGAAATCCCTAAACTCCTCAAACTCTTCAATGAAATTGAAAAGGAAGCAGTCCTCCCAAAATCATTTCTGAAGGCAAGTATTATACTGACTCCAAAACCAGGGAAAGACACAACCAAAAAGGAGAACTACAGGCTAATGTCCCTCATAAACATAGATGCAAAAATACTCAGTAAAATCCTAGCAAATAGAATACGGCAAATGATCAAGAAGATCATACACCATGACCAGGTAGGATTCATCCCAGGGATGCAAGGATGGTTCAACATTTGAAAATCTATAAATGTAATACACTATATTAATAGACTGAAATCTAAAAACCACATGATCATCTCAATTGATGCAGAGAAAGCTTTTGACAAAGTCCAACACTCATTCATGTTCAAGGTCCTACAGAAAATTGGAATAGATGGACTCTATCTTAACTTGATAAAAGCCATCTATGACAACCCAAAAGCTTACATAATCCTAAATGGGGAAAAACTGAAATCTTTTACTCTTAAATCAGGTACAAGACAAGGATGTCCTCTATCACCCCTCCTATTCAATATAGTCTTGGAATCCTTAGCAACAGCCATTAGAAAAGAGGGAGAAACAAAGGGAATAAGAATAGGTAAAGAAGAAGTTAAATTATCACTATTTGCAGATGACATGATACTTTACTTGGAAGACCCCAAACATTCCATGAAGAAACTACTAGAACTGATAGGGAAATTGAGTAGCATAGCAGGATACAAAATCAATATGCAAAAATCAATAGCATTCCTCTACACAGATAACAAACACACTGAAAGGGAAATAATAGAAATAATACCTTTTACAATAGCACCATGGAAAATGAAATACCTTGGGATTCACTTAACCAAAAAAGTCAAAGATCTTTTCATGGAAAATTACAACCCCTTGAGAAAAGAGATTATAGAGGATTTCAGAAAATGCAAATATATTCTATGCTCCTGGATAGGAAGAACCAACATCGTGAAGATGGCCATACTCCCAAAATTGCTGTACAAATTTAATGCAATCCCTATCAAACTGCCACCAACATACCTCCCAGACATAGAGAAATCGTTCCTAAAATTTATTGGGAACCAAAAATGACCTAGAATAGCAAAGGCAATCTTGGCCAATAAAGACAAGGCAGGAGGCATCACAATTCCTGACTTGAAATTATACTACAAAGCCACTGTGATAAAATCAACATGGTATTGGCAACAAAATAGACCTGAGGATCAATGGAATAGATTAGAAGGTGCAGAAGCATCTATGAACACACTCAGCCCTCTGATCTTCGACAAATGGGCCAGTCATACTTACTGGAAGAAGGATAGCCTCTTTAACAGATGGTGCTGGAAAACATGGCTTTCTACATGCTGAAAACTAAAACTTGACCCAGCTCTACCACCATGCACTAAGTTAAAGTCAAAATGGATTAAAGATTTAAACATTAAAACAGAAACACTCAAACTCCTGGAAGAGAAAGTAGGAGGAACTCTTGAAGACATAGGAGTCGGTAAAGAGCTCATGAAGAAACATATATTCGCACGGGAAGCTCTTGAAAGAATCAACAACTGGGATCAACTCTTCTTGAGGAGTTTCTGCACTTCAAAAGAAATTGTCAACAGAGTGAAAAGACAACCCACAAATTTTGAAAAAATCCTAAGTAATAAACAATCAGACAGAGGTCTGCTGTCTAGAATATATAAAGAACTAAGATATAACAGGGCCCTCAAATTTAAAGACCAAATTCAGAAATGGGCATCTGAGATGAATACATACTTCTCAGAGGAAAAAATTAAAGAAGCAAATAAATATATAAAAAAATGCTCCACATTGCTAGCCATTCGTGAAATGCAAATAAAAACAACACTGAGATACCATCTCACTCCAGAAAGAATGGCTATCATAAGGAAATCAACCAACAACAAATGATGGAGAGGTTGTGGGGAAAAGGGAACACTTCTCCACTGCTGATGGGAATGTAGACTAGTACAACCATTGTGGAGGTCAGTGTGGAGACTCCTTAAAAGAGTAGGACTGGAAATCCCATTCAAGACAGCTATCCCCCTACTGGGAATTTTCCCAAAGGAACTGAAAACACTGTGTCATAGTGAAATATTTTTACCTTTTATAGCAGCACAATTTGTGATAGCAAAATCTTGGAAACAACCAAGATGTCCATCACATGAGGAATGGTTGAAAAAGATGTGGTATTTCTATACAATGGAGTATTACTCAGCTATTAAGAATGGTAAGTTTGAAGCATTTATATTGAAGTGGATGCCACTTGAACATATGCTCATAAGTGAAATAAACCAGGCACACATGTGTAAATATAGTATTGTCTCCCTAGTATAAGAAGCAAAAAGCAGAAATACAAATGGAAATGTACAACAACTAAAAACAATTGAGTCAGATAAGGCAATGTAAGCCGGGTGTGGTGGCGCAGGCCTGTGATCCCAGCACTCGGAAGGCTGAGGCAAGAGGATTGTTGGGAGTTCGAGACCAACCTGAGCTACAAAGTGAGCTTAAGGCCAGCCTGAACTGCATAGTGAGACCCTGTCTCAAAAAGAAAAAAAATAATAAAATAAAATAAAAATAAATAAGATAAGACAATGTAAATGGCATATGCTGCAGGATACTAATCAGCATTTCTTCTGGATGGTTAACAACCTAAGTTTGCAGATCAAAAATTGGAGAAATGGAAGGGCTTCAAGGTCAGCCGACATTTTGGCCCTAGCCTTTCAAGGTCAGTGAAGACTCAGGACATAGGAGAACCTGTACTGCAACATCATGAAACTCAGTTGAGCTCCAAATTTTCTGAACAAGGAGATTATCGAGCCACAGAGGAAAAAGATCAAAGTTCTATAGTGTGCCTGGGGAGAGTCCCATGGAGAGAAAACTTTCTTTCAGGCTCTCACAGAGAGCAAACTGGTCAAGCATTGGCCGTGATTCATCCACATGGATGACACAGACAAAGGATTTACAGAGTAAGTTACAGGACTATAAGATAAACCCTGAGAGGACTTCACTGACCTCATAAGAAACAAAAAGTACATGTGTTGGTATATAGGTCTTGTTCTATCTAGGTCTTAACCATCCAGCAGAAAAGTATAAAACTGAGGTATACACTGCAGGGCCATAATAATAAGTTGAGCTGTAAATGGCTATGGTAGACAACTTCTTCAGATAACTCACTATTGTTGTGGAATGCTGGACTGTGTTGGCTTGTGTTGTAGAGTTCAGGCACCTAAATTAGTTGAATGACAATGGAGTGCTCATCTTTGACAGGTGTAGACAAAGGAAGGGGTATAGAAAGGAAGAATCATGAGGTGTGTGTATGGGCAGTATAGCTGAGATAGATAACACCGCACTTCTACATAATTCTATGAGAGGCAAGATTTGCACTAATGGTGATTAGACAGGATATTACATCCGCTTCTATTACTATGGACAACTGCTAGGAAAATAACAAGCTAGAAAGTATTAATTATTGAATCTTTGATATAATTCAGGTATAAAAAATAAGATACTCAAACAGCTACACTCTCTTAATTTACTGTTAAAAGACATATGGTATAATAATGTCTGTAAGTATAATATCATGTATGCACCTTCTATGATACCAAAACATTATGAGAACAGTTTGCAATGTATTAATTTATCAAATCCATCTTGTCAAGGTATCTTAAAAACAAAAGATAGTTTGTGGAGAATTAGGACAGAGCAAACTATAGAAGTCTTTTATACTTAAAAGCATTACATGAGTGTTAAAGTATATGGAAGAATTAAATGCAAATTTAATTTGAGGAGGAAAAAGACACAAGCAAACCTTCCATATATTTTAAATAACCTACTTATAAATACACACAAATATGATAGGGGTGGATATTAAATCATTATAATATTTAGGTTCTGCTGGACACAAAATAAAACATCTTTTGAAATTATTTAAAGAAGGGGAAAGCCTTTAGATGATAAGTTTAAAACACAAGGTCTTTGTAGCTTTACCAAAATTAACTTAGAGATATTTTTAAAGTTAAGAGAAATCACTCTCTGCATCCACAGGGTGCTGAGGTCTGCTGTTGTTTCCACCCCTGAAAAGATCTGTCTGGCAGCTTGATGGGCTGCCTGCATCACTGATACCCACTAGACTGTAAATTTATTGAGCACACCTCATGAAAGCCTCACAAGCCAAACACACACTCACACAAAAGGTCACATAGGCCAGTTTTCTCTTTGCCAGTCAGAATGGGACACTCGCCCCCTCTTCATTCTCCAGTCAATCACCTTGCTCCCTCTGCATGGATGGCTTTGGGGTACCATGCCAAAGCCAGATCCCAGAAGGACTGGTCTTCTGGGCAAGTACTGAAAACTAAGATTACATTGAGGTAAAGGTAAGAACCTGCAACCTGGGCAAAAGGCAGAACTTGTCTCAGAGACCAGGAAAGGGACTTATTGTGAACTAGAGATATAAAACTCAAACAACATGACTAAATGCACAATCGCTACTATAAGCATCTGAGGCTCATGAAATTTCACCTTGCAAAGAGCAGAAAATTTCCCCAGCACCAAATAAAGTGGAAAGCATGCAGGAAAGACTGAGACACTCATCTAACTAAACGACCTAAAGAATTTAAATCTAAGACCTCCTGACTGCAGTATCTCCAGCAACAGACTGAATTATATCTCCTACAAGTGTACATCCAAGTTCTAACTCTAATCTGTGAATATGACCTTATTTAGAAATATGATCTTTGCAGATATAAAGTGCAAAACTGCCTGATGGTACAGGCCATTAATCCCACACTCCAAGGCTGATGCAAGAGGACTGCAAGTTCAAGCCCAGGACAGCCAATTTAGCAAATTAGTGAGACCCTGTCTCAAAATAAAAATTTAAAAGGGAGTCTGAGGCTGAAGCTCAGTGCATAGGCCCTGAATTCAATCTCCAGTATCACATACATGTACAAAATCTCTTTCTTAGTAAGTCCCTGTTTTTCAAATGTTCTTGGGTACCAATGTTGCCATCTTACTACTTCTTTCATTCACTAATGAGTTGGATACACTTTTGAGATGTTTATTCTATTATTGTGTGACCCTAACCCCTTTAATTTTTTGCATATCATACTTTGAGGTGGAGTTGTTGTAAAGCTGGGATATGCTAACTGTTAAAAGAGTCTGAAGGTCAGCTAGATCCCTCAGCTCTCTAAAGCACCTGCTTAGGCAATCTTAGCCAAGTGCAGGGATGAGATTCAATCCCCACCCCCAGGGCGGGTTAAGCCAGCCACAAAAAAAAAAAAAAAAAAAAAAAAAGAGTGTGACTCTCTTGTAGCTGAGAAGAGCTGGACAACTCCTAATATGCAGCCTCTTAAGAGTTCACTCCACTGCCAAGGAGCCAGTGTGCACCTCCTGCTGTTCCTTATGGTCTTCTTTTTCTACTTCACATTCGTATGGAGTCTCTTGGCTTCTTGTTGGCTTTCTATAGTGACACCTTAATTATAACTCACATTCTTTTTCTTTATCTCTTAGATATAACTATGTCAATACCATTTTGTACCATGCAAAAATTATACTAAATCCAGAACTGTTGATGAATTCAAAGTCACGTTTTAGCAATCTTTACTGCAGTACTATAGAAATAGAAATCCAAGCACAATTCCTACAAGATTAAAAAAAAAAAATTGTAGTGATTAGGCTCATGATTTCCAAAATTCTTTGAAATTATAAGTACTTTTCAAGGAAACTAACTTACTGTCGACCTCATACAGCTATTGTTATCCTTGAGTTTGTAAAAGAGTACTTACTGTTTTCTAAAGCTGACATCCTTCTTCAGAAGTTAACATGACCTAAAAAGAGTAATGAATTCAAGCTCTCAGAACACAAAATAAGAAGTACAAAGTTTGGTCTCTGCACAAATTCAAGTGGATAAAAAAAAGGAGGGGAAAAGGCAATCTACCCAAAAATCTATAACTCAGAGAACTCTTTAACTTTTTTTAAGGTCAGAAATAGGACAATCATACAAGAAGAACTCAACAGAGTGGTCTAGGGCAAGCATATAACATAAATACCACATGGGAGAAATATAAGTAATATACCCAACACTTGTACAGAAAGTAGATCTTATGCCTCTCATCAATAATGCATGTCTTTAAAATGCTTTTTAAGATAAAATGTAGTGTCACATTAGATTTATTATGCCTATATGTTAGTGATAGTAAATATTTAGTTTACTTTTTCTTTTCATTTTCATTAATCCATCATTCCGTTTTTGATATAATAACTTTCAACATGGATGTATTCTATTCATAAGAACTTCAATGAAGATTTCTACTCTCAATTCCACGCTTAAGAATTGGACCATAGTAATTGCTGCCACCTTGTGGAACAATGAGAGAAACTCAACAGTTTCCTAAACAGCACCCTCATTCAAACATTTATGCATTTAGCCTTCGATTCAATCTTTTATTCAACATTTACTCTATGCCAGGGCCTGGTTAGACTTAGGCACATAATACGACTAAATCACAGTCTATGTTCTCAAGTGTGCAGTGTAGTCAGCAGACACAGTATGTTGTTAAAGTATCATCACAGAAGGAAAGCATGTTTTTTGGCGGTGAAGGTAGTGGAGGAACTCAGGAGACTTTCCCAAAGGGCTATGAACAGAAGAGCCACGGGTAGCCTCTAGCTGTTGTGACTTTCAGTGGAAAAATAGTTTCCTAGACAAGATTTTCCCTGGCTGATTCTTTCGGATTCTTTTTCAGTATTGGAGAAAAAACAGACCACACAGTGCTGACCAGAACTTCAAAGAGTCTGTACTTGGCCTCTGAAGGTCAGATCTCCACCCACTTTCTCCCTGTTCTGCATTCCAGAAGGCTAAGTTGTGTGCATGGCCTCACCCCTCCCTTACACACATACCTCAAGCTGTCACTGGCAGCAAGGTGCTGCTGCTGCTGCTGCTGCTGAATTACTTCTAGGATCATCTTTGTAAAGACGTCTTTCATATTATCTTAATTTGAATGTGATCTCCCTCCTAATATAGAAGAAAGCAGTAAGTTACTGAATATATGAATTCTATATATGAATGAGCTTGATAACAGAACAAAGCAAAGCATGAATGGATAAACTAGGAGTGAGTGAATGAGTGTTGAAATGAATGCGTGCAAACCAAGGGCAGACATGTAGAGTAATATTTCATCAGGAGTAATTTTATAATGACTAAGCAAATGAATGATTCTCATACTAAAATATAAATGAGGCAGAAATGGATGAATAATGAATATATAAAAATATGAATGAAGGACACTTTCTAAAAATATAAATTAACCTTTAAACTAATAAATTAAAATTTATATGTATTTGTGGGAAATAATGTTTTATTTCAAACCATGTACATTTTGTGTAGTATTTATTTCAATTTAAAAATACATGCCTCCTCAAGCCTTATTGATTGTTATAGAAAGACCATTCAAAATCATTTTTTAAGATGAAATATAAGACTACTCTTAATGAATTTAGATATCTAAAATTATAACCTTCCCAGGGCCCTACTTACTACTAATATACATGCAAAGAATGAATGAATTTCTCCCTCAAACAAGGCTATTATATAGAAAAAAAAATCTAGAAAATGAACTCAGGGATTAACATGGGGAAAAAATCTCAAGAGACAATTAAATGAAGTTTTAAGAAAAAGGAGAGAAAATCAAAATAGGAAACAAAGAATATAAAAAGGAGGAATTAAGCTTCTTATCTCTGGAGGAAACTCAACAATGATTCAGACTCAGAGACAAGGGGTCATTCAGTAGGAAGGAACCCAGCCAGCAACTACAGCCAGGAGCTCAATGAAGCCATGGCTGGGGAAACTGGGAAGCAGCTAACCACCACATCTGGACGCCAAAGTGAGTGGATCAATGGAGTATTTTCCTTGAGGCTCAGATATCATCCATTAAGCTACCAGGTCACGTTACAAGAGCCACTTTCCAATGATTGTGGTCACTCACTTGTTTCAGACCTTTAGGATTTAGTGCTGCTGTCTTCATGCCAGAGCATTCAGGGAATAAAATTAGAAGAAATCTGAAAGTCACAGAACATCACATGGTACTCCGAACCCTTGTTTTCTAATGTCCTTCTCCCCGAGTTCAAATTCTTTTGTTTTTTAATAAAAAAGAGATAAGGGAAAACAGCTGTGCTTGTCAGTGTAATCCATGAAGTCACAATTCTTAAACTAGAAACCTTAAGTAAATCCTGGAAAACATAAAAAGTATCACTCAGGGGAAAAGACCATTAATTTTTCTCGAAAAATCCCATTTCTAGGAATTTCTTAAAATAATCAGGCCAGGGATATGGCACAGTGGCACAATGGCTGCCTGGCAAGCACAAGGTCCTAAATTAAATTCCCAGTACCAAAAAAAAAAAAAAAAAAAAATCACACAAGAAGAAAATGTAAGGGAAAGAACATTCACAGAAGCATGGTTTATACAGGTTGAATTATCTGTTATCCAAAATACTTAGAACCATAAGTATTTGTATTTAAGACTTTTTTAATATAATTTGGAGTATTTGCTTACATATAATAAAACAGCTCAAGGATAGTACCCAAGTCTAAACACAAAATTCATTTATATTTTGTATACATTTTATATGTTGTCTCTGTTTATTTTTCTCTCATTGCTGAGACAAAATATCCAACACACAAGATTAAGGAAGGAAAGGTTTATTTAGCTCACAGTTCATGGAAGTTTCAGTCCATACTCAGCTGGCTCCAAGGGATGGTAGAACATGGCAGAGAGTGATGTTGATGGTGGAAAACAGCAAAAGCAACGAGAGGAAAAGGGAGGAGGAGTCACAGAGAGTAAGCCTCTATTCCGTCCCTTATATTGTATTCAGGCTACCCCAGGACAGGTGTAGCATTCACATTCATAATCCCAGCATTGGTCCATGAGTCAGTCAAAAATTCTAGAAGTTCACTCTACGACTGCTTGAGGCTTTGGGGGGACATCTAGACACAAACCATGACATTCCACCACATGGCCCCCTAAAGACTCATGCATATTCCTATATGCAAAGAGATTTTAGTACACTTCTAAGAGATGCCAAAGTCATAACCATTTTTGCACTATTGAGAAGTCCAAGTCCCAAGTCTCCTCCACATGTAAGGTAAAATCTTAGTTGTGAGACCCTATAAAAATGAAAAGTTAAACACTTCCAACATTTAATAGCACAAAATAAACATTGCCATTCCAAAAGGTACCATCAGAGGAATACAAAGAAATGGTACCAAATCAAATCTAAAGTCCAGCAGGGCAAACTTAACTCCATGGAACATCTGAAGCAATCTGTGGTAAACAGTAGGCTCTAAAGAGCTTGTGTGGCTCTGCTGCTTCCAGTGCTGGTAGCTCCCAGGGCTTCTCTGTTAGGCCCGCTCTTCTCGTTCCTTGCAGATTTCCTTAAATGATCCACATTACTGCTTTTTGCAAGCTTCTGCGGTCTCCACTGCACCTTTGGCTTCATACACTACCTCACAAGCACACTGCTGAGCCTCCCAGGAAGCCTCCTTAACCACAGAACTCTTGCATTCAGCGAGCACTAGAACCAGCTCCATGTGGATGATGGTAAGGTCTACTGCCAGCTGGAGCAGTACCCAGGTTTTTTTCTCTTGGCTGTGGGGTTTGAATGCCTGGATTTCTGAGCACTCTGAACCTAATTCTGAGATATGAATTCTCTACACCACCACCATTCTCATACCTGGTCTGGCTGCCACCATTCTGAAACATGGCAATCTGCTGCTTTCTCTTCAAAACAAAGTCTTTCACCTTTTCAGTTGTGAGATTGCAAAGTATGGAGACTTGCTGTATCCTGTAATGCCCTTGGGCCAGCTTTTATATTCTCCTATTCTTAGCAATCTAGATCTCCTCAGCTCTGTCTTTGCAGTCCACTGCTTTACTAGAGCTTTACTCGTGGCCAAACTCAGCATTTAAAATCATCCTTCTGTGCTCTCTGCCCTTGACTGTCAACATAAATCTGATATCCTCCCACCCAATAATAGCTAGGCCACCACCTCAAAAATGTGACTGCTTTGAAATTTCTTTTGCCAGATTCATCCATCTTCTGCCCTTAATCTGTCTCAAGAAAAGTCTCTGGACATGAACAAAATGCAGACAAACTCTCTGCCAAGCCATAAAACACATTGTCTGGGATCCAACAACTGTTGCAGTCCTTCTTCCCAGCAGAAATTTTGTGAGCCCAGTCTTTACTGTCAGGATTTTTATCCACCTTCTGGTCTTCTGAACCAGCTCTGAACAGAATCTCCCATACAGAACCACTTGACTTGTTTCAGTGATACTCTTTCAGGCGACATCTCTGAACCTTTCCAAACTCTTCCCACAAACCATTTGCAAAGTATGGCCATGTATAGTCACAGCAACAACCCCATTTCTCTGGTACCAAATTCTGTCGGATACAGGGTTAGGGAGAGTTGTGGCTGTATCTTGCTTGTTGCTGTGCTACTTTCTGCACACCGAGACTGTTTCTCCTCTGTGATGTCACCCTGAGTTGGAGCCAACTGATTATAGACTGAAACCCCTACAGACTGTAAGCTAAACAGACCTTTGTTCCTTTAAGTTTGGGTGTCAAGTATTTTGTCTCAATGATGAGAGAAAACCAAGACAACAGGATGACTCAGCTTTCAGAAAACAGAGATTAACAAAATTTACAAATAGATGCCAGTAACCTCTCTCCAGGGCATTCATCATTGTCTTAGTACAGTGTATCTGTGCTCTTGGGGAACACAGATTATGAATTCCTAGACCTTATATAATAAATTCATTCTAATATTACCTTGGCCAAGAACCATCTCAATATGATGCCAAGCAGTTATGGAAACTCAATTTTATTTGATATCAGCCCTTATCATATTAGTAAGTCATCACAGAAAACTCTCAGAAGCAGTTATCCTATTATAGTATCTCTGCCAGCCAAGCCATTAAGGCCTGAGTCACCGGTGGATAGTTTCACGTCAATGAATTCCCTATCTCTAGTCTATTGTACCCTTCCCATTGGAATAAAACCTTAGACATCCTCTAGCACATATGTTCCCTGTGTATATTAGAAAATATACAAGCCATATTTCCAGAAATAGGACTTACATTTCATTTATGAGGCTGAACTTTTGAGCCACCCCTGGGTACAAAAACAGAGGTATTTAATTCGTAGTGGAGTTGTGAAGGAAGCTGTTTTTTTTTTTGTTTTTTTTTGTTGTTGTTGTTGTTGTTGTTGTTGTTTTTTGTTTTTTTTTGTTTGTTTGTTTGTTTGTTTTTTTGTCTTTTTGAGACAGGGTCTCACTATGCAGTTCAGGCTGGCCTTAAGCTCACTTTGTAGCTCAGGTTGGTCTCGAACTCAACAATCCTCCTGCCTCAGCCTCCCGAGTGCTGGGATTACAGGCATGCGCCACCATGCCTGGCTCCTGAAGGAAGCTGTTGAAGAGAACCCACATCATCCTGTTTCACGTTCCATCACTGTACACTACAGGCAAGAGGAAATAACTATTTCTAAGAAGTAGTAAGTCTCAGGCAAATCTGATATCTAAGATTCTCAGATTCACCCACCAAAATGTTTCCATTCCAAATCTCAGGGTCCCTGGCTTTCCCTGTTAGCACCCTGAGTTTTCTATAAGAGCCTTGCTTAGTTCCTGAATTTGGACTCTTGTAGCTCTGCTCCTTCATAATCAGATCTGAGCTTGACTTTCAGCACAGTCTACACAAGATGAGTCTACTTTTGAGCTAGAAGTCCTCTGGCTTCAGACCATTCTTTCAGTTGATCATTGACTAAATAACTTATTTTCTTCTTCCGAGTCTTTCTATGCAGTAATAAGGGAGCAGTTCACTCCTAAATGTTAATGACTCCATACTGACTTGCAGAGGCAAGGTTTGGTCTTGCCCACTATCTGAAGCCAATCCCAATTAATCATAGATTAAAACTTTAGCTTTAGTTTTGCTTAACTTGCCACCAGGTAGTTGTGAAATTTGACCCCTCAATACCAAGCACTTGTGTCTGGTAGAGTCAGTATGAGAATAAAAATACAATCCTTCCTTCTTTTAAAAAAAAAAAAAATATTTATTTACTTAGAGATAGCATCTTGCTGTCTTTCTTTTGTTCATTCCCTATTTCTTTATTGTCTTTTCGAGACAGGACTTCACTATGTAGTTCAGGTTGGCCTTGAACTTACATTGAAGCTGAGGTTGGGCTGGAATTCACAGTAATCCAGTAGAAGCCTCTGCTTCTCTAATGTTGAAATTAATGTGCGCCACTACACCAGGCCTGACAATCCTTGCTTATCACCTAGATAATGAAGCATCTTGGTCAGACCTTTAAGCACACACTGAGAGAACAGATGAAAAATACCAACTATGATGCTAAAACAGATTAGCAAGGAATTTAGCGGTTTGTTCCATAACATTCCAGCACAGTATTGTGCAGGTCCAGTTAGGTGTGATATGTTTTGTTGCATAATCTGGTACTGAACAGAATGGAAATTGCTCTGCACCAAGCTGTTGGAAGGCAACCGGCTTTATTACATGGCAAGATGATTGAGGATCCCTCCCAGAACACTGGCTCAGAACTAGCTTTTGGCTTAAGTTTTACAAGCAGGAGATACAAAAGCTTAAAAGTGCAGTGTTTTATTGGGCAGTGTCAGCAAGACGTCCTTGAAACAAGTTATCAAACAGTGTGTGTTTGGGGGCTGGAAAGTACAGGCCATGCAGCTGGGTGCAGTCAGACTAGGTCAGGTCTGGTTCACTCTGGTGTGGTCAGTTAAAGCTGAGTCTTTAACAGACAACCTACGTGGTGGGCTGCATGATCTTGTTGTGTCTTAACATAGTGTTGGATTACTAGTTGATTTTGAAAATTTTTGAGTTTCCCTCACAGTTTTATTGACAAGCCACTATTAAGGGACCCAGTGAAAAAGCACTGTATTCTTTTTGACAATTCATTTTCCTCCCAACTATCCCTTCACACCACCTTAGATTTACAAGTGTTTATCACCCAAATATTAATAGTAATGGCAGCATTTGTCTCAATATTCTAAGATCACAGTGGTCTCCTGCTGTAAGTATTTCTAAAGTTCCTTTATTTGTTCATGGCTCTGTGATCGAAACCCAGATAACACCCTAGTGCCAGAGATTGCACTGATACAAAATAGGCAGAGATAAGTAAGTACAGTAGTGTCTCAGGAATGGACTCAGAAGGATGCCATGTGATGCTGCCTTAAAAGCAGAGTAACTTCCATTATAGCTGGAATAAATTTTAAGTTGCTGTTTAAAAAAGACCTTAGTAATATGTGAGTGGACATAAGAGATAGTTATACCCCATTTATCACCACTAATGGGTATCCTTGTTGCTTTAAGATAGATAGTTACTCATCTCTTAAATCCTAGCCTGTAATCGTTTTTCTTCCCCATCTTGGATTTTTGGGTTAATATTATTTTGACATTTGTACGAAGTATTCCTAAACCCAACTACCCAGTTTTCCAAGCCAGATTGGGTTGTCCTCAGGTAAATAATCCTGGGCCATCTACATATTCATACAATTCAGTGGGCTTCCACTGAATTCTTAGCTCCCACTGTGTGCAGAATAGAGACATCTGCCTCCTCAATGATGGACACAGTAGTTCAATACAATGAAAGGGAGATGGCCAAAAACCTGACCACCGGATACCTATACTTGTTATCAGTAAAAATAATAAAGCAGCAGTGAGAAATAATGTTCTCACCTATAAAATTAGGAAAAATAGAAAATATTGCTAATATTCAGTATTTATAAAAATAGGCTAGAGACTGTTAAATACAGTTGATGGACATGTCAAGCATCTATATTAACTGTCAGTCATGTGTCATCAATATAATACATGATATTTGGAGATATAATATTTTAGAGAATAATTTGGTAGCATCTATCAAATTTTTATTTATTCATTTCCTTTTACACAATGATGTCACTTCTAGAGATTTATCCACAAATATAAGCAAATGTGAGATGCGCACAAAAATCAGAAGAATATTTATTGTGGTGTTGTTCTAAGAAAGAAAATTCAGAAGTATCTTGACAATACACAGGTAATAGAATCATTTGGTCATGTTTGGGTTATCGACGCTGTGCAACCAAAGCACTTAAATATACAAAACTGGAAAGGCGATCAAGAGTACATAAAACGCCGGGCATGGTGGTGCATGTCTGTAATCCCAGCACTCGGGAGGCTCGGGCAGGAGGATTGTTGTGAGTTCAAGGCCAGCCTGAGCTACAAAGTGAGCTTAAGGCCAGCCTGAACTGTATAGTGAGACCCTGTCTCAAAAAGACAAAAAAAAAAAAAAGAAGAGTACATAAAACAATGAGCAATATATAGACCACAATCACTATACATATTACTAAGTGCATTTAAACATTGAAATGCATTTAAAGTGATCATTGGATGTGTAAAAAGTATTTTTGCTGATCTAAATATGTTATAGTATGTGCTACTGAAGAATATGACTGTTGTACGCATCAATCTTAGGGTTTTCAAAAACCACAGGATATCCAATTAATTTCAGGCAAATAATATTTTTTATTACAGAAGTATACATCAAATATTATTAAAAATAGTTTAAAATGACTGCACTTCTTCCTGAGTAGGCTACACCTTACTAGCTTTTTCTAATTGTAGAGAGATGAGTTTCAGAATTTAAAATGGGCTCAAGGTTTTACCGTCTTAAACTTTAGTTTTACCATTTATCCGAGTCAATGTTAAGCAATATTTATGTCTTTGTCTCTGTCTGAACTCAACCAGGCCAACTACCATTGGGAGGGGAAGTGACCTGACCACAGTTAGAACCCTTCCTGTCTAGGAACAGCAAATTAGTTGGGACTTCTGGTGACTTCCCATCATACCCTGCTCACATTACTCAAGACAGACTCAATAATGTCAAGCCACAACTCTCTAGCTCACTCAGAATCCTAAAGGACATCCCTCCCTGTTTTTCTAATAAAAATTAAACAGCTAGCAAGCATACCCCTTGAATATAGAAAGACAGCTCACAAGAATTTGACAACTATGACATGTTTTCTTTCCCGTTGCAGTACACATGATTTATCTTTTTGTACAGGGTCACACAGACCTTGGTTTGTTCAAGAGCCAGTTAATTCTACCTATGCTGCAGAACAAAGGAAGAAGCCAAACATTTTCTGGTAAAGGCAGATTGTCCCCTTAATATAAAGGGAGGTCATAACAACATGATGAAAGAAAAAGGTACAACTAAAAAGTTTCAGAAATAAAGTAAAAAATATGATTTATAATTGGATTGCAGAAATAAGTGGAGGCAGAAGTGGAGAACAATGCCCTGGTTTCTGGGGTTTATAGCTGAATGAACTTTTGTTTTATTTTATTGAAGTACAAATAGTAATGAGACAGTTTCAAGACAAATTAACAGGACAGATTTGATAAATTAATACATTGAAAACTGTTTTCATAATGTTTTGGTATCGTATAAGGTGCATACATGATATTATACTTATAGACATTATTATAGCAGATGTGTCTTATCAGTGAATTAAGAGAGTGTAGATGTTTACTTATCTTATTTTTTATACCTGAATTATATCGCAGATTCAATAATTAATACTTTCTACCTTGTTATTTTCCTAGTGGTTGTCCATAGTACTAGAAACCGATATAATATCTTGTCCACTATTAGTACAAATCTTGTTTCTCATAGAATTATGCAGAAGCATAGCATATTTATCCTAACTGTACTGTTTATACACACACATCATGATGCTTCCTTTGTATATCCCTTCTTTTGTCTAGACCTGTCAAAGATGGGCATTTCATTGTCATTAAACCAATTTAGGTGCCTGAACTCAGCGACACAATCCAACACAGTGAAGCATTCCACAATAATAGTGAGTTATCTGAAGAAGTTGTTGACTATAGCCATTTACAGCTCAACTTATTATCATGACCCCGCATTGTACATCTCATTTTTATGCTTTTCTGCTGGATGGTTAAGACCGAGATAAAGCAAGACCTATATACCAAAAGATGTAGCTTTTGTTTCTGATGAGGTCAGTGAAGTCCCCTCAGGGTTTATCTTGTAATCCTGTACCTTATTCTGTAGATCCTTTGTCTGTGTCATCCATGTGGATGAGTCACAGCCAATGCTTGATGAATGAACTTTGAGAAGGTAAGGGAGCAGGTTTGGTTTTACAGGAGAGCCTGTGTAAAGGTGGGATCTGAATGTCAATATTTTTCTCTCATAAACATCCCTTTTTGGGGCTGAGGAGATAGCTCAGTGGTCTAAGCACCTGCCTAGCAAGCAAAAGGAGCAGAGTTCAATCCCTGGTACCTCATGCCGTGGGGGTCCCCAAAACTTCAGGCACCCCTTTCTGGCTCCTGAAACCGCGTGTGGTGGAGCATGCCTGTAATTCCAGCACTGGGGAGGATGAGACGCAAGGATCACTATGAGTGTGACTGCATAGTGAGACCCTGTAACAAATAAACACATAATTTTTTTTTAAAATCCCTTTTCTTCATCAGCTTTCTTAACATTCTGAATAATTTTACTGAGTGAACTATATTAAATCGCAGTGCATTTCTCTTTAAAATAAAAATCTGTATCTTTTGAGCTTCTGCTCACCCTGATATTACAGTGCTCCCATGAGTTCCTATAAATTCCAACCCAAAGTAAATAAACATGAAATTTTAATTACCTTATTTAGCCTTGTCTGGGAGAAGTGTATGATTTCCTATTAGGTCTTCCACTCACTGAAATTCCCCCCAATGGGCCTCCCTCAGGGTTGATGTCCATAAATAATTGTTGGAGAAAAAAGAAAACTTTTTCTATATAACTCATTTTTACTTAATGCACAATTCTGATTTCTACTAGAAACTCCTTTTGTTCATAACATCTGGCACTAATTGATTTTTAAGTATGAGAGTTTATTTCTAACCATTACTTAACTAATGTTTCACAAGTACTCACAACCTTCTCCATTACAACGTTAATAAGCAGAGGACTACGTGATTTGGCTCCTATCTACCCTTCCAACTAATCTCATTTATATTATGTCTCCAAAACACAACCTAAATTTACACCCTTGGCTAAAGTATCAGTTTCTCTCCATTTTATCTTTCACTGTACTCCTATTGTGAAGACTGTTACCCCTACCAGTCTTATTTGTAACTTCTCTATCATCCAACATAGATCCTGCTCATAGGAGCAAAAACTGTTAAATAAATGCCTAAGTGTGTGAGCCTTCTTTACAATATATTTTTATTAGTGGATAATAACTTTACAAAACAGTGGATTTCATTGTAACATGTTCATACACAGATGCAACATTTTCCTCACCTTCTTTTTGTATTAGTCATCTTTCCATTGCTGGAACAACATATCTAATATCCACACCTGAAAAGATGATACTTACTCTGGTTCATGACTTAAGAAGTACATAATAAGACACCTCCAAGGCAGAACATCATGGCAGAAAGGCATGGCGGAGGAAAGCCTCTCCACTCATGGCACCTGGGAGAGAGTCTGAGAGGAAGGATTCCAAAAGTAGATATAGTCCCCAAAGTCACACACCCCTAAACAAGATCCATCCCTAATAGCTCATTCAACTATGAACTCAATAGGTTCACTCATTCATGAGGTTACTACCCATGCAATCCAACCACTTCACTAGGAACTTCACTCTCAAGTTGGCAGCTAAGCTTACCTGGTACACATCCCCCTTTGTACTCCTTTTTCTTTTACATGGATTCTTTTCCTTTTTTCTAATAGTCACATCTACCTTCTATCTTCACATCTTTTTTACCATGAATTATGTAAAATGTACAGTACTCATATTTCTGAGTGTGACTTATGTCATTAAATATTATGGTCACCAATTTTATCCATTGTCCTTCTAAGAACATAATTTTGCTCTTCCTTATGGTTGAATAATACTTCATTGTGCAAATACACATATTCTTTACCTTTTTCTGTTGATAAACATCTAGGATGGTTTCTTGGGTTGGCTATTGTGAATGTTGTACAATAAACAGGTATGCAGGTAAAATTACTATTGAACTTTTTTCTATCATGAGCAGAGAAATAATAGCTGTCACATTTAGCACATGTTTATTGTAAGTCAATATTTGGGTTGACATCAAAATTAATGTTTACATCAAAATTAATGATTTCTTCTCTAGGAATAAGGGTGGTAACTTGTTCTTAATGTATATTAATATCTAATTTGCTGCTATTTCACTTGATATTAACAGGGTATCATAATTGTCACTGTTCCTCTGTAAACTCACACTAAGATGGCCTTTGTGACATTAACAACCCTACAATACATTCCCAGAGAACTTGGTTCCTGGACTAAGTACACTGCATCCTCCTTTGACAAAATCACCAAGGTGGTCCAATCTTGAGGCTGTGGAAAAAGTTTACAGCCAGCCGCACCCAAGGTACAATAATGAACAGCAAGTAAAGACATATAGAGCAAAGAGATGCTAGCAACAGAGGTTTTAGACTATTAGCATCCACAAACTCACAGGGAAGACAGTTAAAGAAACAATACCCTTCACAACAATGTCAAGAAAATTGAAGTACTCAGAAGTTAACCATCCATGGAATTTAAAGACATCTACAATAAAAATTACAGTACTCTCCAAAAGGAGATTGAAAAGGAAAGATATCCTGGTCACTATGGCAAATCAATATAATCAAAATCACCATACTTTTAAAGCCATTATATAAATTTAAGCAGTCCCAATTTTAAAAACCAATAATATTCCTCACAAAACTGGAGGAAGCAATCCTAGAGATTCATATGGAACCAGAAGAGAACTCAGAATAGCCAAAGTAATTCTGGGCAACAAGGGCAGGGAGCACCACAATCCCAGATTTCAAGTTTTACTACACAGCTACAGTGATTTGGGGGGGAGGGGAAGCACAGTATTGACAAAAAAAGTAAAAAACAGGCTGTGGATCAGTGGAACAGAATAGAAGATAGAGAAACAACCACAGGCACATTCAGCTATGTTATTTTACATAAATGAGACAAATCTCTCTCCTGGAGAAAAGATGGTCTATTTAATAAATGGTGCTCAAAAAACCGGCTCTTTACATACTTAGGAGTGAACCTAGACTCATGTCTCTCTCTCAGTATTCACTCAGCTAAAATCAAAACAGATCAAAGATTGAAGCATTAGAACAGAAACATTTAATGGACTAAAAGACAAAATATGTAAAAGTCATAAAGACACGGGTTTAGCAAAGATCTTCTTAATAAAAATTTCAGTTGTATAAGAAACAATAAATAACATCAAACTAAAACAGTTTCTGCACAGCAAAGAAATCACCAACAGAGTGAGAAACAACCTACAAAATGGAAAAAAATATTGACAGCCACTAGTCAAACGAACAACTAATATCTAGAATATGCAAAAACTAAAAATATTAGACCTCCCTAAATTTAAAGACTCAATCAAAAATGGGCATCTGAGATGAATAAAACACTTCTCAGATAAAGAAATACAAATAGCCAACAAATATATGAAAAAATGATCAACATCACTGGCCATTTAAGAAATACAAATTAAAACAACACAGAGATTCCAACAACAAATGCTGGTGAAACTGGGAAGAAAGGAGCTCCTTCATGAGTGATGGAAATGTAAACTGAAACAATCACTATGGAAATCAGCATCAAGATTGCTCAAAAATCTGAAGGTAGAAATTCTTCCTGGCCAGGCTATTTCTTTTCTAGTTATCTTCCCAAAAGAATTAAAGACATCATTCCACAATGCTATATGCATACCCATATTTGTAGCAACACCATTAAAAACATCTAAATCTTAGAAATCAGCTTATATGTCCATCAAGAGATAAATAAATTAAAACTGGTATTTAAACATAATGGAATAGTATTGTGCCATAAAAATGGATAAACGAGTCAGATGTAGAAAACTGGATGTATATCGAGATCTTCTTTTTTTTTTTTTTTTTTTTCTTTTTTTCCACAGAACCAGGGATTGAACTCAGGTCCTCAAGCTTGCCAGGGAAGTGCTTATTCCACTGAGCCATCTCCCCTATATTGAGATCTTAAGTGAAGTAACAGACACACAAACTTAAATACTGCATGGTTTCCCCTATGTAGAAAGAAAGAAAGAAAGAAAGAAAGAAAGAAAGAAAGAAAGAAAGAAAGAAAGAAAGAAAGAAAGAAAGAAAGGAAAGAAAGAAGAAAGAGCTTTTGCAATATATATTACAAAATAAAAGACAGATAATAGGAAAAAAGAGAAAGAAAAAAGTATTGTAATCCAGTGTAGACAATGTACTATATTTAAAATTGTAGCTTGACTTTGTACAATTGTTTTATATGCTCTTTGGCCTATTAGTCTGGTTTTCAATTTGTACATATAATAATTAAATTTATAAGGTCTTATAATAAAAATAAATGATAGGCTGGGCATGTTGGTGCATGCCTGTAATCCCAGCACTTAGGAAGCTGAGGCAGGAGGATCATAGCAAGTTTGAGACCAGCCTGGACTATAAAGTGAGACCAAAGCCAACTTGAACTGTATAGCAAGATCCTGTTTCAAAAAGACAAAATAAAAGAACCTGATAATGCTGGGGGGGAGGGGAGAAGGGACTTGAAATCGCTGTGTATGCATTCCAGTGGCACAGGGAGTATAATCATTGTGTTCTGTTCTGCATCAGGTACTAATAAATTCAAAAGAAAAGATGGCTGTAGCTACAAGATTTGTGTCCTCTACTCTCTTTCATTGGTCTACATGCCTTTTTTTTTTTTTTTTTTTCTAGCAGAACCAGGGATTGAACTCAGGCCCTTGCGCTTGCCGGGGAAGCACTTATTCCACCGAACCATCTCCCCAGCCCCTACATGTCTATTTTTATGCCAGTACCATGTTGTTTCTGTTCTACTACAGGTCTGAAGTATACTTTAAAATCAGCTATTATAATACCTCTCCCATAGCCTTCTTTGCTCAGGATTGCTCTGGCTATACTGGGTCTTCTGTGTCTCCATATGAATCTCAGAGTTTTCGTTTTCGCTATGTAAAGCACAACACTGGTATTCTGACTGTGAGTGTTTTGAAACTGTAGATCACTTTCAGTAATATGGTCATCGAACAATACTAATTCTACCAGTCCATGAACACAGGAGGTCTTTATTTATTTAATATTTACTGTAGAGGTCTTCCACCTCTGTGGCAAGGTTGATACCTATGCTTTTGTTTGAAGGTACTATAGATTGAATTGTGTTCTTCATTTCTTTCCTAGCTACTTACTAGCAAATAAGTGAACTTCAAAAAGTTCTAAGGAATTTAGAGTGAATTATCAACCTAAAACCATTTTTCTAGATAATGATCTCAACAATTTTTAAAAGGACTGCTGGCACTCTTGAAAAGGAAATCTTTGATAGTATCCTTGGGAATCAAGCACACAAAATATTTTTACATTACTTTTCTGACCCAGAGTATTTTATTTACATTTCTCATGCAACACTTCTTTCAACCTTTAATCCTTCTGTCTTGGCAATTAACCATTTAATTTAAATGGTAAAGCTTTAAGTAGGGGATTGATAACCTGTAAGTTATGTTCTATTATTTGAGAAAGCAGTGGTTAGCTGCACACATAAGGGCTTTTCTCTCTGAATTCATATGCATTGATTTTAAGTGGAGGTGGGGAGATGTGCAGTGAACAAATAAGTTAAATCTGGCATCAAAATGATTGTGGTACAACAACTGTCCCAACCAGTTGTTGGCAGCAGTCAGGGCATGTGTGTGGGCCCTGTCTCCCCCCCTCCCACCCCAGGACCTGGCAGCTCCATCCCAAGGATCATGCATCTCTGCACTAAAGAACCAGGCTGTGCCTGCATCTGAGTGGACAGCTAGCAGAGGCCAGACTCGTCCACTGCCCCACTAAGAGTGAGCTTAACTTGGTCCAGAGTTTCTTCTGCTTCAAGGAAGCCCTTTGGAGGGCTGAGAGGCATATGACAACCCTATAGAGGAACATAAAAAGCATTCATTCTGTTATATGTTCTTTTATGTTAAGAAGCTGTTTGAAGAATTAACTGCCAATTGATTTTTAAAACCAGACAAAGAAAGAGCCAAGAACAAAACTGTGGAAAGAAATAAGAGTAAACAAAAAGAATGTGTAGAAATTTCAGAGACATGTGATGGGATGAGATGGCCGGCTGCTTTGGAATGAGCCTTTGCCATGGTCATCTGATCCCATGGTTTCACTATTACCAACCTTCCTGTATCTTAGAAAAAAAGAGCACCAAAAATTTGAAATCAGGCATTAAACTAATTTTCATTTTCTCTTTAAATTGGTACTAGAGGCTCTTCTACCTGTACAGATGGAGCATCTCTTCCTCTTTGGTAGCTTCTGCAGTGCTGAGTTCCAGACTTTGCTGGTGAGGAGAGGGTGAGAAAGAGGACAGTGTCTCTATGACCAGGATCAGTTAAATGTCAATGCAAGGAATTTCTAGTCTTAACATTTTCAGTACTCTATAAAGCTCTTAGCAGTGTGTATTTAAGCTTCTGATAATTCACCTGTCTTCCTAACATGAATGTTATGAAATGACATGTTAATTTTAAGAACTGACCACAGCTCTTGTAGAAGTTTAAATTTTTAAATAAGATAAATGGAAAAGGGGAAGATAGGAAAAAGAGAAGGGGAAATAAAAAAATTAAGATGTATTATATTCATGTGACAATTCCCCATGATGAATATAGTATTATGCACTGCAAACAGGTACTCATAAAGTTTTTAAAACAAAAACTGTATGATGTATTTTTGAATGCTTTAAGAATTCATTAATATTTAAATAAATAAATGAATAAGACTGAGATGTTTTTTACTGGACCATTTTTAACCTTGAAGATTATAATTTCTCCATGAGGGGAAGGCTCTTTATTCTCTCATCAAACAACAAGTCAAGTGAAACAAAGACAGTTCTTGAATTAAGAAATTTATTGCAATGCACACAAAAGCAGAACAAACAAAAGTAAGCAATACAGGCAAAGATAAGTAAATGAAATGAGTGAAATACACAATATTAGTAATGAACCAAATACTGCATCCATGGGAAAAAAAAATTGTTCAAATGATCTGGAGATCAGTCCCTCCAAGGTAACACTCCAACAGGTCTGGAATGTTGTCTAGAATGAAGAACAGCACTGAAACACAGCCTCAGGTGGCCAAGGCCATTTCATCTCACAAAAGGTGAAGTCACTACTGATGTGTCTCAAATGGTAGTCTGAAGGCATTGCTACTTGCAGTTCCAGAAGTGTATTTATTATCTTTTGCATGTCTCCAGAAGTGTGGGTTACCTTCCAGATGTCAAAATTGGAAGGAAAAGGCTCAGGCACTAAGCATATTATTTGTGTTTCATGGTTGTGAAGGGGCTATCAGCCAGTCATTCGATTAATTTACAACTTTTATTATAAGAGAGTTGAAAATGGATTTAGTGATGTCTTTAGAGATCCCTTCCTGATCCTCATCTCCATCCAGGAAGTTTGAAATCCCATCAAGTTAATTCCAATATACCACATCCAGAGCAACGCATGGCAAGAATAAAGACACTAAAGCATATTTGTACTTTGGGGGAGCTCAGGGGTCCTAAGTCTAGACGTGGTATTGGTTATCCATAACAAAGGCCTCCGCCAGGGCCAAATCTGGATTTTTTCAGCCATGAAGGAAGAGTGTCTTAAGGATGAGTGACTGAGAATGACAGGAAGTAGGTGAGTACTCTGAGCTGGGCTAAGTAGGAGTCCTGGATTTGCCTCTGCAATATGCAGAGAAAATGATACGCAAAGAGTAATCTGCATTATACAATGAGATAGTGTCTAATGTTTTGGGGTCCAGTAGCATGGAGCATTGGCTGTTCCTTCCCTCTCCACTGGGCTCATATTAAAGAGCAGCAGGTGGGGGCTTCCAGGGAAATACACCCACTGTCTTCAAAGACTACCTACCACCAGCACCTTGACTAGACCAATTTGCATTGCTTAACACTATTTGAAGAGATAAGGTGAAGTGCTAGCCAGCTCTGTTCATATCAGTACATGGAGGGCCAGCGGGATAGCTCAACAGACTAAGTGCCTGCTTAGGCAAACATAGGGACTGGGGTTCAAGCCCCAGTACTATATGCAGTGCCAGCCCCATTCCTGGGCATGCTGAGCTGCTGACTGAGTCTGGGCGTGCTGTTGCATGCCTGTACTCCTACCACTGGAATGGCTGAAAACAAGAGGATCACTAGGATCACTACTAGCCCTAGCTGCATAATGAGACTCTGTACCATACATAGATACATAAATATATAAACAAACAAATAAATAGAAATAGGGTCAGGCACAGGCAAACAGAAGACAGTTGTTCCTCTTTCAAGGACAGTCATCCAGGTGGTCCTCCCCAATTGTCTAAGCACACTCATGTGAATCATAACTAAATACCAGTTTACTCAGATACAAAAGAATCCTAACAGCAGGGGCTGGGGAGATGGCTCAGTGGAATAAGTGCTTCTCTAACAAGTGCAAGGGCCTGAGTTCAATCCCTGGTTCCACCAAAAGAATCCTAACAGCAAAACATATATCACAAGTGGACAATTTAGATAGTCTGAGAAGGCAATAGTCATATGTGGCTTAACTCTGAAAATGCCTTGCTAGGCCATTGTATCCTTGTGTGAACATCATAGAAGGTATTTACACAAATCAAGAAGTCTAAAGTGTCACTGGGTGAGGTAAGTAGCACTTCATAATGATATGTCATCAAATGTCATTGATATCTAAATAACAAAAACGAGGTAACTGAAGAATTCTGGGGAATGTGCACTCTAAGCAGAGAGTACTTCTGAGCAGTGGGTAAGCAGGGGTAGATGAGGTTGTAGAACAAGCACTGGTAGCTCACAGGAGTTCCTGGTATGCAAGCACAGGGAATATAGGTTTAAATTTCCAAGCAAGCAAGCCACTGTGTGTGTTAAAGGGAAACAACATTATCTCACTCATTATTGTTTTAAAGAGCGCTCTGCAGGGCCAGCGAGATAGCTCAATGGACTAAGCGCCTGCTTTAGCAAAAGCAGGCACCAGGATTTAATCCCCAGTCCCGCAGGCCCCGCCTCCAGTGCGCACTGAGCCTGCCACCGAGTCAGGTCATGGTAGTGCACACCTGTAATCCCAGCGCCGGGAGGACTGTAAACAGGAGGTTCATAGTAAGAGCATGTACCAAATACATAAGCGGAAGAGGGAGGGAGGGAAAGAACTTTGAAAACTGTTAGAGAACGAAGGGGGTGGCTTGGCAAGGGAGAAAAACAGGAGGCAGTTGGGGGGATCTACAGATGATTTCAGGCTCGGGCTAAACTGGTGTTAATGAAACTGGGAAAAAAAGATAAGCACAGTTTGGAAGCTGAGTTCAAAAATCTTGCTGATCAGGAATGTTTTACTGGTTCCTTCTGAAATGAGTCTTGACAGTTGTTCGTTTTATGTTTGATACGTACACAGACTTTCTCAAAAGACCTTTAACAGAACGTGTCCATGAATTGAGGCAACGTGTGTACCTACATCTTTAAAGGTCTGGGCTAGAGGCTATGGTGTTATTCCATCACCCCTCCCAAGGGGCGGCATCATAATACTGGCAACTTTAGGGTCCCTGTCACACCAGGAGCCACCTAGATTCAGATACGTCCCTTTAAGACCGCTAATGCCGCTGCACCAGTAATCCCAGCACTGAAACAGGAGAATGTCCCCGAGTTCTAGGTCAGTCTGAGCTGAGACCCTGTGTCAAGAACAAACAAAAAGACTAGCAAAAAACCTCAGTCTCTAAGGCTTCCGTCACACTAACTCCAGGAAAGCCCCAAGATTCCCACCACCTTATTGGAAGGCGGCTATGCTCACCACTATACCACCAACGCCACACGCACCCACCACCTATTAACCTTCCAGCCAACTAGCTCGCAAAATCCTGACGAATAGTTTACCTCCGCGAGATGACGCAAGCACAAAGCGCAGGTCAGGATGCGTGACGTCACTACTCCGCGCGAGACCGCAGCGGGTCGGGTCGGTCAGCGCGCTCTGCTTAGTCTCGCGAGGTAGGTGACCGTGAGGTTATGACGTCAGCGGGGCGCGCGTCCCTTGTGGGATGAGGTGACTCCTTCACCTGTTGATGCTGGGCCCCGCTAGTGCGAGAGGAGTGAAGTGTGGGTTGTTGGTGTGCTTTCTTGTTCTCTTTTAGGTAATACTCTCTTTTTTGGCAGGGCTGCGAACGAGGACTTCCCTTCGTACGAATTTGTATTCACGGCCCTGTTAATTTATTCATTTATTTGTGAGACGAGTTTTCACTAAATTGTTAAATTTCCTAAGGTGGGCGCGATCTTCCTGCCTCAACTTCCCATATTGCTGGGATTATAGACGTGTGCTACCGCGCCTGGTAGGTATACGCCTGCCTGACCAGCTGGCGCCCTAGGGTGAGGCCCGAGCCCCATGCCACACGCGGGACGAGGATGATGTATGCAAGATTAACAGGGCCAGAGTCTATCTATGTATGCGAATATGTCCTTCTATAAAGGGATCATAGACACATACAGATGAAAGGTGAGCATTAGCAAAAGTTACCCGTATGAAACGCCTCACGCTGAAATCCCTCCACCTCTTCGCCAGAGCAAGTCCCTGCTCCCTCCCACTAAGGGGAAACAGGATACGAAGCAAAAAGAAAAACAAACGTGAGAAATCTCACCAGGCGAAAGGTGAGACCGAAAGTGCGAGTGCTGCCCTGACCGCACACGCTCACAGGTACACACCTACACTCGCGCCTTCTTTTATTTTCTTCTTTAAAGTAGCATCTTGCTATGTAGTTTAGTGTGGTCCTGAGCTCACTGTGTAGCCTACTCTGGCCTCAGTACAATTGATTGCAGGAGTGTGCATCTGTGCCTGGTTTCTTTCTCCCACCTTATCTTTTAAAAAAAAAAAAAAAAAAAAAAACATTTGTTATCCTTTCCTCATTCAAGCAGAAAATCTGGTATCAAGCTGCTCTTTCACACCTTGCACATCTAATTAGTCACTGACTTTCTCTCCAGTTCTTTCCCTATTTTCTGGTTCCCCTAGAGTCATCAAGTGACTCTAAATCCCTCTAATTCTTTCAACTAATATTAATTAGTGGTGCTTATTAATCACTTAGTTCAACAGATATTTCCAGTTTTGCCTGTTTCTAACACATGATGGGAATGCACTGGCCCCTGACTAATAAGAGTGCCTGGAAGTGACCACACTCTCACCTCCTTTATTTAGAGACAGGGTCTCACTGTGGAGCCCAGGCTGGCCTTGGACTTGCAGCAGTCCTCCTGCCTCAGCCTCCTGAGTACTGGGATTAAAGGTACAGCCCACCAAGCCCAGCTATTTCCTTACTTTTAGACACAACATGTAAGTGCTACATTGAGGTGCTACTTTCCAACAAACACTCATTCTACTGAACCATCTCCCCAGCCCTGAGCCATCTCCTGGCCCCCAAGGTGCTACTTTCCAGCTCAGCCATAGGCAACCTTTGAAATGCTGGTAGCTTTATTGGCCTGTATGCCTGAATGTTAGAAGACCCTGTATTGAACAATGAGCAACATGTACTGTGGGAAAAAGAAACTTTATTGTAAGGCAATGGACTTTGGGAGTTGCTGGTTCCATGGTATAACCTGGCTTCTGACATTCAGATGCCTTCCTGAACTTTTAGCCGTACATTTAACCTAGGATGGCTTCTGCTCACGTTTGCATGTCCTGCTTTATTTCTCTATCTGTTAATTACCTCATGCCACTTTCTAGTAACTCTTAGAAATATTAAAATCATATCATGCCACTGTGTCTCAGTGACAGTCCTCTAGGGATGCAGTCTTGGAGAGCTGATTAGGTCAAGCATACTTGAATATTTATTAAATGAATAAGGGCTTATTATATCCTTCAAAGATCATCAAAAAATACAGTTAATTCTATATCAGTTTCCTGTTGCTACTGAAACAAGTGAGAAAATGGATTAAAACAATATAAAATACTGTTTTAAAAGTGTCATCAAGGTTCATTTTCTTTTGGTGACTATAAGGGAAAATCTATTTCTGTGCTTCTGCTACTCAGCAGGCTACCCACATTTCTTGATTCATGGTGCCAATATCTTCAAAACCAGCATGTTGCAGCTTTCTGAACGTTCTTTCACAGACTTGTCTCCTAAGTCTGAATACAAGATTCTCTGATTTTAAAGATCAGTATAATTAGATTGACTTCACCTGAAAAATCCAGGACAATCCAGTCTAAACATCTTTAATCCCTTTGATTTGCCATCTAAAGTAACATAATTCATAGTTCGGGGGGTTAGAATATATAATCTTGAGGGTAGGGCCTTTTATTTTGAGACAGGATCTTGTTATGTAATCTAAGGCTGGCCTTGAACTCATGATGATATTCCTGCCTCATCCTGCTTCTCTTTCTAGCTTGCCATTTACTCAACATCAAGCAAATGACCTTTCTGAAGAGCATTAGGGGTGTCTCAGAGGCAGGACAACAGTGTGATTTATTGTCCAAATTGAGGCACTCTGAGATTAAAAGGAGTGCTATTAATATTTACACAAGGCCACATATGCACTGGGCCAAGTTATGGCAGGATGAGATGGGTACTTGACTTGTAGAGGTTTTGGGGACTCAAGCAATGATTCTGTTAGTAAAGGCCCCAGAAGTAGCACAGAGGCAAAGTTTCTCTCTGACCTCCTGTCCTCTGTCCTTTCTGCCCTCCCCAAATGCAAGCCGTAGAGTTGGAATTCCTCTTTCCAAGTTGAACCATAGAAACTGGAGACCCTTTTACGCAAAGGAGGCCATAAGGCCTAAAAATACTGCTCTCCTCTTTCACTTTTCTATTTTAGGGCTTATTTTGAAAAAGTTCTCTGACTTACCTAGGCTAATAGTAGATCATAAAAGTCATTCTTGTCTTACCTCAGACTGAAGGAGTGTAGCACAGGTAGTCCAAAACAAGCTAAACAGACAGATTTTGCTAGGCTTCCCCACACGTGTTGGGCCACTTTTTTTTTTTTTTTTTTTTTTTTTTTTTTTTTTTTTTTTTTTTTTTTTTTTTTTTTTTTTTTTTTTTTGTCTTTTTGAGACAGGGTCTCACTATGCAGTTCAGACTGGCCTTAAGCTCACTTTGTAGCTCAGACTGGTCTCGAACTCACAACAATCCTCCTGCCTCAGCCTCCCGAGTGCTGGGATTATAGGCATGCGCCACTTTTTATCCAATCATATTTCTATACAACTGTCCAAGCTTCATTGAACCTAATCCTGAAAATGGGTATTTCAACTGGGTCTTTGGGTTTTCTACCTGAAGGCCCCATTGTGTGTGTGTGTGTGTGTGTGTGTGTGTGTGTGTGTGTGTGTGTGTGTGTGTGT
>PVKA01005494.1:0-32892 GCA_004027165.1 Ctenomys sociabilis
GCCTTTTCATGTAGTACAATCAGACTTCATTGATTTTTCCCAAAACATAGGTTTTGTTTCCACCTATTGGGTTTACAAATTATTTTCTAATATAAGTCCAAATGAAATGAAATAGATCGGTTCCCCATACTCATTTCTTACATGACATTTGATTTATTGGATCACACAGTAATGTAACTATTTTCTAATGTGCAAAGTATGTAATTTGCTCAGTATCATCCTGGAGTTTAAACATAAATTACAATTGTAGAAAACGATTCATTTCAGGTTAGGAAGTGTTCATGTTGCTCTAGTAAAACAATTTTATAATGCATACATTAGTGAATGATGAGGCCTCTCCATAACCAGGCAAAATTGGCTTATTTCCTTGCCAAATTTCCAGTTACCATTGGTAAACACTCATGATCAGGGTGCGAGATCTGACTTGTTGTCTGAAGAGTGTATCCATGTCTTTTACTTCATCATCTGGTGAATTTCTTTGCCATCCATACTTTTGAGGGTGGATGTTAATGGGATCATCTTCTTTCTTTTCTTTTTTAAAGTATTTTTGGTGCAGGGTTTCACTACCCAGCTCAGACTCACAGTGACCCTCCAATTTTCAGCCTCCCCAGTGCCGGGATTACAGGCGTGAGGCACAGCTTCTGGACTTGGTGTCTGGCTCAGCACACTTGGGGGTGGGGCTGCATGGTATGTGGTGCCGGGGATTGAACCCCAGTCCCTATGCTTGCACAATCAGACATTCAGTCCACTGAGCTATCTTTCTGGCCCTCGTGTCATTCTCATGCGCTTGATTTCCTCTCATCTAGTGGAAGAGTCTGCAGAAAAATCATGCTTAGAAAATTAGTTGATACTTTCAAGTTTCATACCTTCTCTTTCAGAGAATTAACATAGTGCCATATGCACAGAGAAGACCTTTAAGTATATACTGATATTGTGCATTGAGAATGTGCCAGAGGGTCTCTTGCTATACTAGGAGTGGCTGAAGGGACCAGCAGTGTTGCTGTGACCCGCCATGATGTTCTATGGGGGCCGCATGCCCTTAGGCAGTGAGTGACCTGGCCACCAGCACAGCCCTGGGCTTCACACTAGAGGGGCCTCTGTGGTAGCACTGGTTCAAGGGTGACTTCCCTCCCTGGCCAAACAATCCTGGAGCTGCCCCGACCCTGAGCTCCTCCTGCCCAAGTGTGGTGTCCTCCTCTGCTGGCCACGTGTGAGACCTGCACCCTCATCTGGAGCCTCCTGGTCCCATTTCTGCTCGCCCTCCTCCCTCTCATCCCCAGGGGTGTCTACTCACTCCATGCCTGCCACACAGAGAACCTGGCCTCACAGCCATGAAGGGCTGATTTCTGCCTCTAACTCAACCTTTCTTTCTATGATTGCAGTTACTCTTTGAACACTTTTGAGTGAAGAAAACAATGCTATCATAACAGTGAAGACTTTACTTAACCCCATGGTCCATTTCCTAGGCGTTTATTCCGAAGCAATCATAACCCATGGTAATTTGTGCTTGTACATGACACTATGTGATGTTGTGGTGATCTAAAAACAAAAGCCAAATCTCCCCCTGAAAATAGAACCTTTTTTTTTTCAAGTAGACCCTTAACATGGGGAAGGTACATTTTCTTTCACAGTGATTCTTTACATGTTCTGAGCAGAGAGTAAAAAAAAAAAAAAAAAAAATCCCTTTATCTACATCTTAGAATTTATTTATTTTTTTACATTATTAACATTTAAAAATGCTTTGAGATGAAATTCATACAAGGGAATTATTAACCATTTGAAAGTGAATGATTCAGTTTCATTTAGAGTTTTCATACTGTCACACAGTGACTGTCCCTGAATAGTGTTCAAGCTTTCCATTGCCCCAAAGTAAAGTCCCTTCCCCGTTAAGTAGTTCCTCTCATCTTCTCCTGTGTCCTCCCTAGCAACCACCAATCTCTGTTCTTTCTGAGGATTTACCTCTTTTGACCGTTTCAAATGGAATTGTACAACATGTAACCTTTTTCGTCTGTGCCTCAGTCACTCAGTGCCTGTGATTTAATCTTTTGTTTGTTCCCTAATCAGAAATGTCCTTGGCAAGAATGACAACCTCGGCCTGCACAGGCGTGATTTTCTCTGAGCACCACAGGTTGAAGCACAAAAAGAATCATCGCTGCACGTTTCTTTTGTCCTTCCCTCATAAATGTTATCAGAAAGCACAGGATTCACGCCTTCATCTGTATCACATCGGCTTTCCCTGGATGCCCTGTGAGAGGGGCAAAGGCGTGCATGCAGCGGGCCTTTGCTGCATTCTGTTCAGAAGCTGTCAAAACAAAGACGGTTCTCTGCTTTGAGAAGGAATAAATAGGTGTTTCGGATGACAAAGAACTTAGCCAAATGTCCAACCAGAGGGCCGGACAGTGGGCAGCAGAGGGAGCCTGAACAGGTGTATGCCAGTCTTGCGGTGTGCACGTAGTTCTGAGTAGGAGCAGGCCTTGGGCACATTAGTGTGGTGCTGTCGAGAGTGAGCCGCGGGAGCCACGGGGCCCTGCCGTGGCCTGGGCTGGCAGCAGCTGTGGTGGCGCTCACGCTATTTGCCGCGACAAGCTGTGCGCCTCCGATACCTGTGTCTTTCCCAGGGAGAAGCTCAACTCCGATGGCCTTCCAAGCAAAATACAGTAACACTATCCACGCTGAAGGAAAGGACAACAGAGAATTCCAAAATCCTATTGTAAGTGAGCATCAAATCAGATTTGTAGTATCCATTTCTTCCATGAAACTAAGCAAATGAAATCTCTCCACTTGCCCTACATTCTTACTGAAATCGGAGCTTAGTCTTGGAAATTGCATCCTGTCAGGTGTGCTGATCAAATGTCACTCTGCTGTTTAAGCCCCTTTCCTCTTTCTTTCCAAATGTTTTTCTCTCTGTATACAACACAAATTAGCCTTGGGAAGGCTGCCTAGTGAGACCTTTCCTTAAAACAACAACAACAATAATAATAGTAATCATAATTGTGGACTGCTTCAACTGTATTTCTAATTCCTTTGCCATGTAAACATTATATGCACTTTGAAAAGCATGACCAGTTGTCATCTACTCAGTGCTACCTCTATCTTGCAGTTGGTTCTGAATGTTCCCAGTGGAGTGTCCTTCAGTCCCCTTACATGTGAGTCCCCCAAGGCCAGGTTCTTTTGCCTATGCTCAGCGCATTGTTCTTTCTGTATCGCCTTGCTTCAGATTCACCTAGTGATCTCAGTGCACCCCCAAACAGCTCCTTTCTCTCATTTCTAAATGTACTAAGTTACATAATTTCTTCCCTCACAATCTCTTTGACATGTATTTGCTTTTGATTCTACCACTGGGGCCTCAGATCAAATCCCAGGCTCTAAAGGCGGGCCAGATAACTCAAGGATGAAAGCTCCTGAAAGCAGGTGCAAGGGCCGGGGATTTGATCCCCGTGCCTGCCAGGCTGGCCCTGCCACCAGGGTGTGCTGAAACAGCAAATGAGACTAGGCTTGGTGGCACGCACCTGTAATCCCAGGTCTTGGGAGGCTGTAAAAGGGCAGATCACCACCAGACCAACCCATGCAGTGAGACGCTGAACACCTTGTAGATCCTTCCCAATAATAATAGTAATAACAGTAATAATAATGATAATAATCATAATACTAAAAATCTCAGGCTCTGCACTTCTGGACTCAGCTTAGGTTCTTAAGTGGTGGCGGCGGTGGCGGCGGTGGCGGTGGCAGTGGCGGCAGCGGCGGTGGTGGCGATGGTGGCGGTGGCTGTGGCGGCGGTGGTGGCGGCGGCTGTGGTGGCGATGGTGGCGGTGGCGGCAGCGGCGGTGGTGGCGGTGGTGGCGGTGGCGGTGGTGGCAGTGGTGGGGACGACAGGTGTGTCATGGCGATGTAACAATTACGGCACAACTACGGCTTACTGATCTCTTATTTGTCCCAGGAGCCACCCTAGACATAAACAGCATGTGGCCTTGTGTAATTTTCACACTAGCCTCTGACACAGCTACTGGTTCCTCCACTGAAAATGAAGACTGGTGTTAAAAATATGAAGCCTCTATGGAAGCTCCTAGCGCATAGACTTTGCAGCATCGGATGCTGTTTCAGGGTCTGAGTCCAGCCGCTGTGACTTACTGCCTGTGTTTAATGATGACCTCATTTAACTGCCTCACTGGCTTTTCCCCCTCCTTGTCAAAATGACATCAGTCTTACCTGAGTGTGGCATCACCTCTATCGGATTAATACAGAATTAGCAAATCTGTCTGTTTCTCTTCTTTCCCTCCCGTCCCTCTTTCTTTCCTCCATTCCTATCTTTCTGCAGTACTGAGGATTGAACCAAGAGCCTACACACTGTATTACAGCCTCAGCCCTTTAAATTTAATTAATTAATTGGTTAATTAATTTTTAGGTTAGGTTATTTAAATTGCTAGATTTCCCAGGGTGCCCTTGAACATGCAATCGTCCCGCACCAACTTCTCAGCATGTTGGGATTATAGGCACACATAACCTCTGGGCTGAATTTCTTGACTTAAAGGATAAGGAGTGAGGAGGTAAAGGACAAGTTACAGAAGCTTACAGTAGGCCTGAACTTCCCTAAGTTGCCTAGAGAGCGCATTGATCTATTTCTCAATGTGAAGTTAAGCACTGTGACTTGGAAAGATTTTCCCAGAAGCACCTGAACTGACACTCATGGCTCTGCTAGTCGTTTTGCAGTCATGTTTTCTAAAGCTTTTCACTTCTTACACTTCTGATCCAGTCAAATCCAGTCCATGTGCTGTTGTACGCTGACCTCCTCCCCTTCCCCCTCCCTTGCTCCCATAACCTTTTCTAAGAGACCTTTCTCTTTCCTTCCTACTAACTGTCTCCTCCTCCAAACTTACCTTGGGTTCCACCTCTTTTAGCCATTGTTTCCTAAATGACTCCAAGCTGAAAATGAGAACTCTCTTTCAGCTACCACTGAACCCAGAACAGGTGGCAAAATGAAAAGCCCACCAGAACCCAATGGACTCCTTATAGAACCAGGGTGCTTAGGCCAGGAACTGAAGAACCCAAGCTTGGTTTAAAATTCAAGTTATTACTTAGCTCCAGGACCTTGTTGCCGTGTGGCAAAATGAGACTGTGATTGCCAGATATCTTGATTTTGAAAAAGTAATAGAAATCTAGGTGCTTAAATGCATGCCCCTGAACCTGTGTAATTATCAGTTGATAGAGTTGATATTGTATTAGGTGAAACACAAACAAATACAATTACTTGAAGTATAGATGCTAGTTTTGTTTGTTTCTGTTTTGTTCTACTTCTGCTAAAGTTTGGCTTTTACTGTTTTTCAGTGGAGATTTCAGACTAGATGATGTAGGGTTTTATCTTTATATCTGACCTCTTAGTTATTTTCTTTTTAAAGTGTATTCTTGGTTTTATTTTTAAATTCTTTCTTTCATTTATGTGGTGCAAGATCTCAGTACTCAGCTCAGGTCACAGTGAGCCTCCTGTTTTCAGCCTCCCGAACGCTGGACTTTCAGGTGGGCCTACCACGACTAGACTCAGTAGCTGGCTCGGTGTGCCCAGGATGGAGCCGGCAAGGCATGCGCCGTGGGGAGCAGACCCTGGCCCCTGTGCCTGCCTGAGCAGGTGCTTAGTCAGCTCAGCTCTCTCACTGGCCCTACTTTTTTTTCTTTTCCACACCCCTGTATTCCTTTTTCTTTCCTTTCCTTCCCCATATCCCTCCCACCTTGTTCCCCTCCCCATGTGGGTGCTTTCTTCTCACTTCCCAAGTCTGTCATCTACTTCAGTCCATGTTTATTTATCCTTTCAGTTGCTCGTGTAGGAGAAGCAATGCAGTACTTAAGAATGTGGGGCTGATTATCTCACTCAAAAGTATGCTCTGAAAGTACATCTATTTACCTGAAAATGTCTCAAATTTTGTCAGTGTAGTGCTCCCTTGTGTACAAAAACTATATTTGCTTTACTCGTTCATCTGTTATTGGGCAAATGGGCTGTTTCCAAAATTTTGATTTTATAACTTGTGTGACTATAAGCCTGTGTAGACGTATACTTCTGTGGTGTGATGCTTTTAATTCTTTCAGGGAGATACCAAGAAGGAAACTATCTGGATCAAATGGAAGCTCTACATTTAGTTTTTTGAGGGATCTCCATATTGACTTCCATACTGGTTGTGGCAATGTGCACTTCCGCCAACAGGGTAAAACTTGCCAGCATTTGTTACTGGCTGACTTCTTGATGATATTCATTCTCTCTGGAATGAGATGGACTCTCTGATACTTGTTTTAATTTGCATTTCTTCAATGACTAGTGATGCTGAAGAGTTTTGTATATATAACAATTTTATTTTTAACATCTAGTATACAATGTCTGAGGATTGTCGAGTCCAGGTGAATACCAAGTAATCAAAGTATTCTTTATATTGACTGATTGAAAAATGATCTCTTGGTAGCTGCTACATGTTGCTCAGAGAGGAATCAGTTTTAGAAAGTCGACTATTAAGGAAAGCAGCGGCCAAAAGTTCAATAAACACTTGGCTGAATGTACGTATTTCAGTATATCTTGTAATGAACAATCAGGCCACCTGAAGTCCCAAGTGTTTTCTCTAAGGAAAATTAGACTGAATTCTTTTCCACTTTTTAATATTAGAAACTCAGATTTTAGGTCCAACAGTGAGAGCATCCATATATTGTCACTCAGGTAAACTGAAATGATTTTCATTTGACAGTTTTGAAGCAAGTCACTGAATGAAATGTGAGGTTGATAAGCTGCCGCTGTATTGATTTTCATTTTCTTTCCTGGACATATTTCAAAGTGACAATGCTGAGAGCAAGTGTCACTTCATCAACCAGAAATTTGCAGCACTCTAATTGCAGCAGACAGATGTATACTGCAAACACACGAAAAGTGCTTTCAGCAGAGCAGATAAAAGTGCACGAGAACACTAGGCATGGTCAGCTGTCCCTCCGCCCTCTTCCTGCCTCTCAGTTCACACGAGCTTCTGAGATGCTTAGCTTTAGTTTAGAAGGAAATGTGGAGATTAAGAGGGAGGGACAAGGGGATGTACATGTCCCACAGTAGAGGGAAGGAAAGGCTGATCACCAATCAAGAACTTTTCTTCTGACAGACATATTGCAGGCTAGAGGATATCTAACAGAAGAAGTGACAGTAATTAAATTGTGTTTATTTAAGTGAACAATTGCTTGAAATACGGTTGCATAGTAAAGACCTCATTAAAGACCATCTTTGGCACATAAATGTGATGCTTCAGTGGCAGATAATTAATCTGCTTTCACGGCTGGAGTGATGGGTCACCTGTGGCCAGGCCTGGCTTATTTGCACGGCACTAGCCCAGCCCTGAAACAGAGATATCCTTTAACATTTACAAATCTCGCAGGCTGACACTCATTTCAAAATCTGTTAAGTCACTGAGATTTAAAATATATGAGCAGAAGACCTATGTGTGAGCACAGACAACAGTGTGAGGAACGGGACAGAACATGACACCTGGTGTGACTGAAGCATGCTGCCTTGGCATGCATTTTCTGCCTTCATCTCTGACAGTGGGTCTTCCAAGGGACCAATACTTAAAACCTGCAATAAATATCATGGACTAGTAGCTCTCAAACTGGAGCGTGCACAAGAATTACCTGGGAGACTTATCAAATCACAGGGGCCCCCAGGTTCCTGATCCAGCAGGTCTTGGCGAGGGCTGAGACTATGTGTCTCACATGCTGCCGCCAATGGCCCAGGAGGAACACTTAATAAACCATGACATAGAAAGGCAGCGACTGCACATAAAGGGCTCAGCTGAATGCCATTCTAGTACAATAGAAGTTGGGGTAATTCAATTTTTATCTTATTTTTAATTTTCCCCCATTCTGCCACCCTCCCTTCAACCTTTCCGCCCTTCCCCATTTACAGAAGTTGTTTCTAATTTTTTCTTCTTTTCTCATCCTTTTACTTTTCCTTGCCTTTGTTTCCCTCTTCATTTGAGCATTTTCTCTCTATTTCGTAATATCTATTATACACCTTGATCCTTATTTACACTTTCTGCTTCTAACACTAGAGAAACTATATGGTATTTGTACACGTGTCTGATTTATTTCACTTCAGAGTATGGTCTCCAGATGCAACCATTTAACTAGAAATATCTCAAGGTTATCCTTATTTTTGGCAGAGTAACTGCATCAAAAAAACATATTTTCTTTAGTCACCAATTGATGGACATTTGCACTGTTTTGCAGATTTGGCTATTACAAACTGTGCTGCTATAAGCACAGTGTTCATATAGCACTGTGGTAGGACACTTCGAAAAATTTTGGAGAATATACCCAGATGGGGTGTGGCTGGATTGAACAGAACCTCTAGTTCTAGATTTGTGAGGAATCTCTGCACTGATAAACTGATCTCCACAGTGTTTGCACACGTCTACACTCCCACCAACAGTGGAGAAGAGTTCCTTTTCCCCCATAGCTCCTCCAGCATTTTGTTTGTTGGTTTCTTGATAATAACCATTCTTTCTGGAGTGACATAGAATCTCAGCATTGTTTTAGTTGGCATTTGTAAGTGACCAGTGATGCTGAAATTTTTTTTCATGGGTTCATTTGCCGTTTCTATTTCTTCATTTGAGAAATATCTATCTACTCAATTGAATGCTCATTTTTGGATTGGGTCTTTATAGTTTGAGAGTATGATTTTTTTACCTCTATGTATTCTAGATAATAATTCTTTGTCTGAGGGGAATCTGTCAGAAGTTTTTACCATGCCTACGTTTTCTGTTCACTCTGTTGATGGTTTGTTTTACTCTATGAAATCTTTTTAATGAGATTAGATCCTAGTTGTTGATTCTTTTGATAGTTCCCATGTGTTTTAGATTGTGTTCATAAAATCTTTACCTACAGCAATGTCTTCAAAGGCTTTATCTATTCTATCTTATAACAGATTCAATGTTTTGGTCTTTGTATTTATATCTTTGATCCTTTTTGATGTTAATTTAGTGTATGATGAAAGATACGGGGCTAATTTTAATTTTTGGCCTATGGAAAGCCATTTTTTCTAATATAACTTAAAGAAGCGACCACACTTCCAGTGAATGTATTTGGCAGCTTTGTCAAAGATAAAGTGGCTGAGTATGCGTGGATTGTTTCTGCACCTTCTCAACTGTTCCATTGATCCCGGGGTCTGTTTCCTGCTGTCTCATGCTGATTTTATCACAGTAGCTTTGTAATATAATTTCAACTCTTATTTTGTGTCCTCCCCAGCCCCAGTCTTGTTGCTCAGAATTGCTTTTGTCATTTAAGGTCTCTTCTGGTTCCTTATGATTGTTTTCTCTAATTCTGTGATATGGTGTTGGAATTTTGTTTGAGACTGCATTAAATCTGTGTAGCAATTTTGAATCTATGGCTATATTATCTATGCTATTTCTTTCTACCCAAAAGCAAGTAAAATCTTTCCACTTTGTGATATTGCCTTCAATTTCCTTATTCAGAGTGCTGTAGTTTTCAATATAGAGGTGTCTTTTTCTTGTCAATGTTGTTAGGTTTATTCCCAGGCATTTCTTTTTTTATGCTTTGTGAAAGGTTTATTTTCCTAATTTCTCTCTCAGTGAGTTTGCTATTTGTATACCAGAAGACTGTTAATTTTTTTAAATGTATTTAGTACAGAGTCTACAGGGTCTCACTACACAGATCAAACTAGTAGTGATTCTCCTGTTTTAAGCCTCCCAAGTGCTGGGATTACAGGCACCACCATGCCCAGTCTCAGTCACTGTTTCAGTGTGCCCCTGGGGTGTCACTGGCATGGCATTCCAGGGAATGGACCTAGGCTACTGTGCTCTGCCTAAGTAGGCACTTTAGTGTGCTGAGCTATCTGACCAGTCCTCAGTTGATTTTTAATAGTTGACTTTTTATCTAGCTATGCAACTGATTTTGTTTATTAAATCTAGAAGTCTTTTGGTGGAGTTTTGGAGATCGTCTATGTAAAGTCTTATGTCATCTGTGAATAATGACTATTTAACTTCTTCCCTACCTATTAGGATTAGATTTTTTTCCCTTCTCTTGTGTAGTTGTTCTGGCTAAATTATCCACAACTATATTGAGAAAGAGTGGAAGCAGTGGGTATCCTCATCTTATTTCTGATTTTAGAGTGAAAACCTTCAGAACACCTTTCCATTTAGCATTATATTGGATGCTGGTTTGTCATAGATGGCTTTTATCAGATTGAGATAAAGACTCTTCTCCAATTTTATGTAGTATTTGTATCATGAATGGGTGCTGGACTTTGTCAAGATTTTTCTGCATCTATTAAGATGCTTGTACAGTTTGTCATTGGCTCTGTTAATGTAGTATACTTATTTATTTGCTTTGGTGAAACATCTCTGTATCGCTTGGATGGATCCAGCTTGGTGACGTTCTGTAATCTTCTTGAGGCTTCGCTGCACTCTGTTCATCAGTATCTTATGCAAGTCTTTTGCATCTATGTTTATTAGGGATATTGGCCTGGAGTTCTCATTCTTCACTGGGTTCTTCTCTGGTTTCATTAGCCTGGTAGGTCTTGCTTCCATGAATGAATTTGGGAATAATGTGTGTCTTTCAATTCCATTAAAGAATTTCAAAAAGAGTGGCGTTACTTCTTCTCTAAATGTCTTGTGCAATGCAGCAGTGAATCTGTCAGGACCTGGGATTTTCCTTTAAGTTGTCTGGTTTTCAATTACATCTTTAATTTCACTGATTGATATTGGTTTATGTAAGTATTTTATATTTTCTTGATTTAACTTTGGTAGTTCATATATGTCTATGAGTCTTCCATTTCTTCTGCATTTTCCATTTTATTAGAATGCAAGTTCTTGAGGTTGGTACTAATGATCTCCTAGATTTCTGCAGAATCTGCTTTGATTTCACCTTTTTTATTCCCAATTCAATGGATTGGAGTCTTTTCTTTCCTTTTTTATAAGATTGGCTAAGGGTTTTTGAATTTATTTAATCTTTTGAAGAATCAACTGTGTGATTCATGGATGCTTGTATTATTTTCTTAGTCCCCACTACATTAGTTTGTTCTCTGATCTTTATAATTTCCTTCCTGATATGAGGTTTGTATTTGAACACCTTTTTTTTTCTTGGTCTTTTTGAGACAGAGTCTCACTCCATAGTTCAGGCTGGTCTTGAGCTCACTTTATAGTTCCAGTTGGTCTCGAACTTGAAACAATCCTCAACTCAGCCTCCTGAGTTCTGGGATTACAGACATGCTCCACCATAACTGGCCAGCTCTTCTTTTTCTAGAAGTTAGAGATGCAATATTCAGTTGTTTATTTGGGCTTTCTCTTTTCCAAGTATGGGTATTACTCTATAAATTTCCATCTGAGGTCTGTGTCATTGTATCTCATAAGATCCATTATGTTTTATTGCCTTATCATTTAATTATAGAAAAAATAATTTTTCTTTAATTTCACCTTTGATGTATTGGTTATTCAAAAGGGTGCTATTTAATTTTCATGTGCTTATGAAATTATTGTGGTTTCTTTTGTTACTGATTTCCAATTTTATTGCAGTATGGCCTGATAATATACATGGTATAAATTTCAATTTCTTTGCATTTACTTAAGCATGTTCTATGAGCTAGTATATAGTCTATTTTGGAAAGTATCCCATGTGCATCTGAAAAATGTTTTTCTGGTATTTGGGGATTCAGTACACTATCAACATCTACCAGTATATTTGTTCAAAAGTTTGGCTATGTTCTAATTCTTTATTGTTGAGTTTTGTCTAGTTGATCTATTTGTGACATTGTGGCACTGAGCCCCCCCATACAGTTGTATTAGTGCTCATTTGATTTTTCATGTCCATTAATATTTGTGTTATATAACTGTACATGCACTATATATATTTATCACTGTTATCTCTTCCTACTGGACTGTTTCCTTTGCAAGGGCGTAATGACCTTCTTTATCTATCTTAAGCAGTGTTGGCTTGAATTCCACTTTGTCTTCAAAGAGAATAGCTACCTCTGCTTTTTTTTTTTCAGATTCCTATTATATGGAGTTTTGTTTTCTATGCTTTGTTTTTCAGTTTATAAATTTCTTTCCGAATTAAATGTGTTTCTTGTGTGCAGCATATTGTCGGATCTTGCTTCTTGATCTACTTTGTCCATATGTTTTCTTTTGATTGGCGAATTGTCAAGTGGATCCATTCTGTTTGAATTTATGGAATTGTAGTCCTTATTTTCTGTTGGGATCTGCAAAAGCTGGAAAATGAGTCAAAGGTGTATAGGTGGGACTAGGCCTTAGTGCCTAAAGCAAACAAGCGATCTCAGTCCTGAGATAAACATCTTGTCTGAGTATTAGTTGCTGGGTATTAGTCTGGGTATTAGTCCAACCTTGTGTCACATATTCTTGAAGAGAAAGCTGTTATATAACCTCCCTGATTGGAAGCTAATCCATCTGTAAAGATGGAAATGCCACCTGTTATAGGGACTAAACTTATTTTTGAAGGGAAGACAAAGAGTGTAAGAGAAGCAAATTGTATTAATTTATCTGAAGGATAATGGCAGACAATAATGCCAGGGAAGTTAGCCAGTGAAGATCATCAAAAAGGTGAAAATTGCCAGAGTTATTTTTGTTAAACTGAAGAAAAGGGAACAATGATAATGTGTACTTCATGACCAAGGAGCGGAATCTCAGTGGTTTGCTACATGTAATCATTTCTGCCACAGCATCATGAAAGGAGTAACAATCTTATGTGGATTATGTGTAGCCATCTTAAGGGACCCTGCGACTGCCACAGAATCTCAGTGGTCTTATACTGAGTTAGGAAAATCATTAAAAACTTTGGCAAAGATGGGTCAACTCTATCAAGCTGAGCCTTAGAAAGAGCCTGATTAATTTGATATTTAAGGTAGTTGTAGGCATAAGTGTTCTTTTAGAAGTAGGGGCAGAGTCTCCCTTGAGAATGTCAAGTAGAGGGCTTAACTCATGAGTAGTTGGCTCACGAGTGGGGTCAGTTAATGTTACCAAGTAGAGTCTGAAAATTGTTTAGGGTTGCAAGATGTCTAATCTGGATGAGAAGAGATTGGGGCACAATTGTTTCCATTGAATAGGGTGTCCTAAATATTAAAATGCTGCCAAATATGAATGGGGCTTTCATTAGACCTGCATTTCAGAGGGCATCATCTAATTGGATAAACACTTGATGTAAGCTAGATGCAAATCTCTGTGCCAAGAGACTGACATCTATGTAATGGGTAATGTATGCAGATGGATAGACCTTTTGCACTGACCAAATGGCTGCAGCCACAAACCCTTGTCACAGGGTTAGATTGTTCACCAGACCTTGTGATAGACAAGGTATGAAAATGGCACATAGGGGCCTGATGATTAATAGAGGATAAATTAAAAGCAATTTTTTTTTATTTTCAGGGTGGAGAGGAAGAGAGACAAAACAACCTTTTAAACCAATCACCATAAGGAAAAAAGTAAAGGAATAGCTACAGGACTGGGAAATTCTTGTTATAGTGCTCCAATAGGTTCCATGGTGTGATTGACTGCTCACAAGTCCTGTAGAAATCTCCACTTTCCTGATCTTTTTTTACTACAAAATTGGGGTATTTCAAAGGCTAGTGGAATTCTCTAGGTGCCCTGCCATCAGCTGTTCATCAACCACTGTAAGAGCTGCTATAATCTTTTCCTGAGTCAGGGACGGCTGAATGCAAACAGGCCATCAGGCATCCAAGTTATCTTGGATTCCATCTGTAGGTTCAGAGAAAAGATCAAGGCCCCGCCTAGAAAATGTGAGGATGAGTAGCCTATGCCAAAATGGTCCGTTTCAGGAAGAACCAGATGAGGTTCTTTACTCCCTTGAGAATTTCTACGAATCCCTGGACTGGAAAAAAAAACTCGTTGTAACACCTGATGAATCACTAGAGAATTAGGACTGGACAAAAATGCTTCCATAACCTGTAATATGCCATGACCCCATAGATTGACTGCTATATGGGGGAGACAACCTCTTTGGGCACCAAATGTAGGGATCCATCTGGTCGAGGTATAATGGGTTTTACCCAGGGACAGACAGCAGCAGGAATGAGAAAAATACAGATAAGAAGACAAAAACTGGGCCAGATGGTGGCTGTCTACCTGGTTGATGAGACTGCCCCACCAGTGAAAGAAAATGGATGTTTACTTATACATTTGCAAAGTTAGTACCATGTGACACGAGGTTGCTTAGCAACTAATAGCCAGACATTATGTTTATCTCAGGACTGAGGTAGCTTGTTTGCTTTAGGCACTGAAGCCTAGTGCCACCTATACACTTTTGGCCAATTTTCCAGCTTCTGAGGCTCCCAACAGTTTTTTTTTTTTTTTTTTTTTTTTTTTTTTTTTAATATCAGGGTTTTACTAGATACCACTTGGCTTCTGATGGTCAGTCATGGAGTCAGATGAAGTAACGTGCAGAAGGCGTCTGCATGCTGGAGACTGAAGGATTTAGTGTAAGGTCCAGAACTCACTGCAGTGCTTTGTGTAAGTATGCATCAGGCAGATGACGGGGCTCTGATGGAAAAGCTCATGAGTTTATAGTAGAAGGTCGAAGGGTCTAAGCAGAGGCTAAAATCTATGCTAGAGGCTAGGAAACGATGTCTAAGCTGACTGCAAAGTCGGCCAGAGCACCTCTGAGGAAGTGGAATGCTCTGTCTTCTTAAAATTTATTTATATTTTTGAGTGACGAGTCACTCTAGGGTGGGGCCTCCACATGCTAGGGTATAGAATTGCTGAGCCAATTTAGTTAAGCCTTTAACTTTTTAAGTTGGTACAATGTATCAACCACATTACCTCTTTCTAGAAGGTCCTTCAAAATGTTTTGGAGTGTTGATTTGGTACTCATGAATTTCTCACCTGTTTTATTTTTTACAGAGAGGTATCTTATTTCTCCATAAAATTGGAAAGATAGTTTTGCAGGGTACAACAAATTGCAGGTTGGAGTTGATTTTATTTCAGAGCTTGAAATACTTCAGTCCAATCTTCCCTTGACATGAGGAATTGTGTTGTGAAGTCCACTGTGGCTCTGATGGGCTTCTCTTTATAGATTCTATGCTTCTATTCTGAACAACTTTTAATGTTTTGTTCTTGCATTGAAATGCTGAAATCCATTACATGCCTTGCACATTTCATTTGATCGTGGCTAATAGGAATTCTATGTACCTCACTTTCTGCATGTGAAATTATTTTTCCCTTCAAGGCAGATTCCTTTATTAGTCTATAAACAGACTTCTTTTATATTATTTGTGCTATCTACTATTTTTTAGTTGTTTCTTCTTTGTCTTATCTAACAACTGTTGGATTGATTTCTTGTGATCTCTTGCTATGTTCAAGAAATTTTTCTTTGGTGATCACTGATGGAAAACCTGTCTTTTGTATCTGATATTTTGTCTTCACATTGGTTTATTTTGCTCCATATAATTTCAATGGACTTTTTAAATCTCCTGGGTATATGCCTGAGTTTTCGTTTTCATATCATGAATAAAACTTGTGCTTGCCAGGTAGGTATTGTGCCACCAAGCTATATCCTAAGCTCCTTTAATATGTTTTATGGATTCCACTTCTATCCTATGTCAGGCATTCATAGTTTTCATAATTTTCCTAAATTATTCTCATTTTTTTTATCTGTGGCTACTTTAGAATTACTAAGCATGTATTTCATTGTGGTCTCTGTCTCTGTAGCTTTCTGAGAATTTATTTCAGTTACAATTTTTCCTAAAGTTTTACTCATCTGCTTTGTTGTTTTTACTTCAGAGAAGCCAGGTAGACAGCCTTTGGATTGTCCCATTTCATTGCCTCCTGGATTTTCCTTTGGTGAATTGGATGCCTTGGGTTGCATTTCTTTAAGTGTTTTTTTTTTTTGTTTGTTTGTTTGTTTTTCATTTCCTAAGTCTAATTTCTCAACTTATATTTATAAATTGCCTATGGTGTGTATTTTTGTTTTCAATATTTAGAACTCATAAGAAATGACTACTTCTTGAAGAGTTCTTCCAGATATAACAGGATGTTGGGTTTTGAGTCTGTTCGAAGTTCATGCCTCTTCAATTTATTGAGCATGAGAAGTTGCTGCCGTACTTTTCATGCCCGTGGTTCTTTAGCATTGATCTACAGTGTTTTCTATGACTCTTAGATAATCTCAGTCTTGGTACACCAAGAAGAGCTGGTTACAACAATTACGTCAGCTTGGCTAAAGTTGTACAATAAGCAATGAAAATATCATCAAACATAGCCTACAAAGATGGCAAACTGAGATAAACATGAATTTACCAACTTTAGCCACATGAACTACATTTGTAGTTATGCAATAAAATCTAAAACAAACCAAAAAAGTGTATGCAGTAAATAAGTCCTCAATATATGAATTTTGACCTTGTGGAAGAACATTTTAAATCAGTTAGAGAGAAAATATAGAAATAGAAGCAGAGGAAGAGATTAAAGGCAAGGCTGGAGAACAACAGAGTACCATGTAAACCTTGGGTTACTTACACAGAATACAGGAGGGAGAGCACAAAGAAATAAAAGGAACAGCTGAGCAGAACAACAACCACAGAAAACTGGAAACCACTGTCATGCTCATGTAAAAATAAGATCACACAGTGAAGAAAACAAAATCAAACCAAAAAAAAAAAAATCAACAACAAGAAAATGAAAAACAAGAAAGAGGATAAAAGTCTACTTCAAAGTGTATCTCTGCTGTCACTGGCATATAGCTTGTGGAGATCAAGTCCAGATCTGTGCAGATTTATCCCAGCAAGTCAGCAGTAACTTCATGTGGGGAGGTGGACAGTCTCCGCAAGGCTGCACTCTTATTTCCTCTATACTACAGGCTGGTTTCTGGCTGTGAGGCTGTAACTGGAGCTGTTCAGCCTGTAGCAGTCAGTGCATCTTCTGCGGGCTTGAACTCAGCTGGGAGCTACTATATGCACCCAGTAGCTGTTCTGAATTCCAAGCTCAATCGCTCCGTCTCCAAGATGTCTCCTGGACAATTTCTCTCTCTTGCAGGATGACCTAATCAGCACCACTCAGCATCCAGTGCAGTCTATGGTGTCCATTGCTCTTTTGCTCTGCTGTGCTTCTCGATAGAGTTTTCTGGGGTTGCCAGCAGTTCACTGTGTGTCTTCAGCTTTGAATCACTTCTCACACAATAAGTTTCAGTTGAAGGAGAAAGTGCTTCCCACCACCTCCTTCTTTGTTGAAATTTCTCTCTTTGATCTCCCCACGTGCCTCGATTCTTGCTTCAGTTCCAGGGGTGCAGAGGACCCACTTCCCTCCTTCTTTTCCTCAAGTTAATATATATCGTCAGTCTATAGACACTGGAAGTCAGAGAAGCTTTTTATGTGCTGCTTACCACTCTATCGTCTTCCCAGAAGTTTCAAGGCAGTTCTTAATTATATGCTAACTAACAAAGAAAGGACAGCACCACACTGAAAATAGACTAAATACTGTTGATGGGGAAAACAGGCTTTGATATAGCATAATCCATATTCTTGGAGTGCTAGGTCTGAGTTGTATCCTGACTCTTCTGTTACTCATCTGTGAGTTTAGGCAAATTACTCACCTCTCTGTGCATCGGCCTCCTCAACTGCCAAATACAGTTATCAGTGCCTACATGAAGTTAATCATGGGAGAATTCCATGAGAGTATGTATGAACAACTTTTAGCCCTGCAGTTGGTGGGTACACAGAGCTTTATGTGGAAAGGCATCTATAATGCAAAAGAGGAAAGTAATGCAAGGGACCTCCAGGTTGCACTTGACTTCTCAAGCCTGCATGCCAAGTTTGGAGTGCACTAACATGACAGACTTTCCTTGTGTAGAAGATATTCAGGGTATAGTTAATCTGCACTGTACCCTGAGTACAGTAGTCTATTTTCATGAAGTACCATTAGTTTATGTATTTAGCAAAAGAATTCATGTCAAAAATTGCACAGGATATGCTGGGCAGATAGTGCAGTGGTCTATGTACCCACCTGGCAAGTGCAAGGACCTGAGTTTGATCTCCAATACCACATACAGTGCTGGCCCTGGAACTCTGGGTGCAATGCGCTGGCCCTGAAACTGGGTGTGGTAGCACACACCTGTAATCCCAGCACTGAAGAGCCTGTGACAGAAGGATCCCTATGAGTCTGAACTATGCAGAGACCAAATGAATGAATGATTGAATGAATGAATGAATGAATGAATGAATGAATGAATGAATGAATGAATAATATTATTTTGAAATGGGCAAGAATGTTTCCAATGAACCTGTTTCCTGCATATGCTGTTCGTGGGTGTGACCACCACTGGTGGTGACTGCAGTGGTATATGAGAAGGATGAAGGAAATGATGAAAGGGCAGACAAACAGAAAAAAAATTGAAAGGAGAAACAGAGAATGGAGGATAGAGGGTGAAAGGGAAGCAGGAAGGAGCATTATGACTTCAAGGCTGTTCTTGCTTCATCTGACTGCAACGAAAGTTGGCTTTTCTTGGGATCCTTCTGTGAGCACTCTCCTGGTACAGAGGGGCTTGCTGGGCAGCAGTACCACACTTGCATGTGTGAGGGTCGTGGTCCACTTGCCTTAGGCCTTGCTGTGCAGTGTTAGTGGAATGTGTCATACAGGTGGGCAAGGGAGGAAAATTGCAGGGACCAAAGAGCCAGCGTATTTGGTCTTGGGAGCCACAATGCTAGGGCTTGAGTCTTGTCTGTGCCTATTCCTTCTGTAGATGTGATCAAATCGCTTACTTGTTCTATGCCTCAGTTCACCTTAATATGACATGTGGATGAGCGATTGTACACGTAGCATTCAGAGCAGCACCAATTATATAATTACTACTAAAGCACTAATTATTGGATTTTTTTCACCTTGGAAAGATTTTTCTAGCTTCTGACCTTGACTCCTAATGGCCCTGAAAAATGCTAGTCTGAGCCCTTATATGAACATTGTAAAATCAGACTATGTGAATTTTTAACTGAAGAAAATTCTATGAATGCTAAAAGGATTATTACATGCTTTTAAAAGATTATTCATTTATTTGGCACGTGATCTTGCTATGAAGTTTAGACTGATAATGATCCTCCTATCTCAGCCTTGGCAGTACTGGGCTTACAGGCATGCACCCCCATGCCTGGTTTCAGTGGTTGGCATGGCCTGTGTCGGCCCATGATGTAGTACCAGGGATTAAACTCAGGTCCATGTGCTTGCCAGATAGGTGCTTAGACTGCCAAGCTATCTCCCCAAATTATACATTAAAGACAAAAATGTCAACAGACTTGGTGGTTCACACCTGTAGTCCGTGCACCTAGAAAGGAGGCTGAGACAGTCTGAGACCAGCCCGAGCTATAAAGCATGTTCAAGGTGAGCCTGATTACATGGTGAGGAACAAAATCAAATTCCAAAATGTATGTATCACAGTTGGTGCCCTCTTCCACTTCATTTTTTTCTGCATCTCCCTGTTCGATTTTTCATAATACTATAAATACTAAAATAGTCAAGTTTCCTCACAGGCTACTCTATTCAATGTACTCAGCTGTAATAGTTTATTACTTAAGAGCTGTGAACTGCATTGAATGGGTGACTTAAGACATTTTCAGATGCTAATGAGAACATGAGAACTCAAGCCATAGAGGATGCCTTTCCACCTGGTGGTTGGCTGATGGTTACAAGACTTCTTGCTGGTTTGTGCCTTTAATCTCTTGGAATGGATATTTCTTATTTCTTTTATGCCTTAAGTTGTTGAATCAGGTAGAACACAGTATGGGACCTCAGGGGTAGGCAAGATAGGCAAGGTGTTGGCTGTGAAGCACGTGTTACCTTGCACGCATTTTGTTTTCCTTTTTAATTGTACCATATTCTGTTGTGTTAGCAACTTTTCAGTTCTCCTTTCTTTGCTGTAATAATATATTTTTGCTTAGAAGGATATGTCCGTTACTGTGCAATTAGAGCAAGGTGAGCATATTTAAAAACTGTACAGAATAGAAGAGGGAGGTATTGAACATAAAAATTAAACTTTTTGCAGTAGGTTTTCATTTAAATGATGTCTGGCATTTTCTCTTTGCTAATGCACAGATCCCTCCTAGCTTTGTTCACCTGTCCACTAGATAATATGGCTCTTAAAGCTTTGTATGCACTTGTGTAATGAATGACAAGTTCTTCCCATTTTTTTGTACAGATTTATATCTGTTGAGGGACTCCCACAGTCCACAGTGGTAATTTTAATTTTGCAATTACACTGTGTAGTAACTCAGGGTGGAGGTAGTCCTTGGCGGTTTTTATATGAGTGAATATCTGCTTCCTTCCTGTGCATTTTGGCTATTTTCCCACAACATCACATGAAATTTTGTCCCTGTCTTTTTTTTCCTCAGATAGGAAGCACCCAGATCCTTCTGAAATATTAAGTTTACATTTAAAATGAAAATAATTCTCTATCATGAAGTTCACAATTTACTGTTCAGCCAGATAAAATCATTTTGAATCACTTAAATGTATTCAGCCAAGACTAAAGTCATATAAAAATCACTGAGCAGGCCAGAAGAGAATATTAGAATAAGACAGCATCTACATCCTACTCATTCTGAAGAATATTTTGTTGTAGATTATTGCATTCAAAATATTACTAAGATTTCTGATCCTGCCTTCAAACTACAGGTACCTTTCTTATACAGTCAAAACAACAATACTTGCATTTTAATTATTAATCTTAAAGAATTAGGGCCAGAAAGATGAAATAGGTGAGCAGAACATTATGTCATAGTTTTCTCATACAATTTCTAATAGAAAAGCTGAGAAATACTGATTGCCACCTTATGTGCACACCCATGAGCCCTTAAGTGATCAGTAAATATGAACTATAGTAAGTGACAAAGATGGAGCCTCCAGAATTCACTGCCTTGGGCTTGCTTTGTTTTTCCTCAGTCGACATGAGGGAAAAGCAACTCATGGTCAAGTCTTTCTGTGGGCTGGAGGCTCCCAACCCTGGACTTGTTCATGAATTCTCTAGAAAGTATGGCATCCCAAGGAGAGGTCGCGGGTCTTGTCACTACCGGTTTCATGCCATGATCTCGATCATGAACTTTTTCTTAAGATTATTACATTAAGAATGCAAGTATTAGGCAAATAATAACACCCATATCATTAAAACTTAAAAAATATATCTCAAATATTTTAAACCACCTTTGATCGACAAGATTTCTAGAAATGACTGAGTACTCAACCGGGCCACATTCTGTTCTTTTGTAATTAATGTGTGCAATGTTCTAACATTTTTTTGACAATGAGAACCTATTCTAAAAAATATTCAAATGCTAGTGGTAAGTTAAAAAGTAGCCTATTAATTACCAAGAGTAGAAACATAAGACAGAAAAAATGCAAAAGATCCTGTAATGAAAAATACTGTTTTTATTAATAGTGGTCCTCCTAAATGGCTACATTGACTGTCACACTTGAAATCTGTGAAAGGACAAAAGGGTTTTTAAAGGGTCTATTGTTTTAGGCAGAATCTGTCTGGGCAAAATGTTAGTCCCTGGATAAGTAAGTGCTAATGGCCAAGCGTTGCATTAAAGCATGATTTTTTCTTTGTTCACAATGCTAACATTTAGGATTGAATAATTCTTCATTGTGGGGAGCATTCCTGTACAGCACACCACATTCGGCAGCAACCCTGATCTCTACTGCTACATACCAATAATGTCTTCGTGTCCCATTTTGAAAGCCAAAAACGTCACTGGACCTTGCCAAATTGTTCCTGGTGTGACAGGGTGGAACAAAATGTCCCTTGAGTAAGGGACTCTAAGCTCAAGATTGGGGATAAAATGCCTAATTCAAGTTTCCAATGATTCTGTTTTCTTAAACAAGTTACAACCAGAACTGGCAAAATGATTAAGGTCATTACAAGAGGAGATCTATAGTAGTGGCCAAGCCTTTCATAAAACAGTTTTTTTTTTCTTTTTTGTATTTTGGGGAAGGGTCCACAAGGTGTTCAGGGCCTCACTACTAGATCAGGCTTATAGTGATCCACCTGTTTACAGCTTCCCAAGAGCTGGGATTACAGGCATGAACCACCACACTGAGTCTCTATTGCCCTCTCAGGGCACCCTGGAGGCGGGGCCAGCACAGCATGAAACAACTTACTTTGGCCTCATCCACTAAAGTTCTAGGAATCCATGTGGGAGTGAGACAGAAGCAACCCCAGTCCCCATCTACTTCTCCCTCAATAAACAGTTCTATTACTGTTTTCAGTGCCAATTTATTTTAGTAATGTAACTCAAATAGTTTCAAATTACAGCAGATATTGGAAAGTCTACCTAAATAGAGCTTATTTCTTCTTAGTGAATGAAAATTCAAAAGGGGAGACATCGCTCTAGATACTGCCTGGACCTCTTTGCATTTTCAAGAGATCTACCTCCTTGCCTAAACTAGCTCTTGTTGAACCAACAGCTCTCTCAGATTCATCTATAGAAAAAAAAAGTCTCTAAATTAAATGTTAACACAGTCCAGCACCCTACAAAGGTTACACAGTGTATTTTCATATTTCATTAATGTCCCAAATTATCAAGTTTGCGTATCTTTAGTATTAGTACAAACTAGATTGCCGTTCCTGTCATTCACTGACTTAAGCAATATTTTGGGAATGTTTGGTTAATTTGACCTATTTCATCTAGGAAGTTGGATTTTGACTGTGAAAATAAATTGGGGAAAATACCTCTCCTTTTGGATGGAAGGATCTATTGGGATTTAGAATGAAATCTATTTCTCATGGCCTCAGGGTGCCTGCACATTAATGCAGAAATTGATATTAGGATAAAATCTTGAACAATTAGAGACAAGTATCTAAAACCTAATTAACCTTTTGCAGTTCTGCCCACAGCAGTAATGTGCTCTCATTTTCACTGCTGTGGGCTTAAATGGACTTTTTATCATTGCACAACCAAAGACAAAATTCAAACTCCGAAAGGCCAATTTTAGACAGGGCATACGAGCAATTCTGCAAGGACTGCAGAGGTGTGTGTGCCTTTCATTGATTTATAGTGCTTGCAATGGCTTGCATTCTCCTTCCTTTTAGTGCTTGATGCTTTTGAACCCATGTTGAGTCTTTCTTCAAGTTATTCTGTGATAATGAAACAAACTTCCAAGCCTGGGCCTCAAGGCTCAGATGCATGTAGTAATCCCTGTGAACCCTGCATTACCGGCATGGCCAGTGTTGCTGAACTCAGGCATTGTGAGCAATATTCAAAGACATTTTTCATTTTTTTTGGAAGACAAGAAGGGAAAATGTCACATCCATCTTGAAATTACCTTAATAGTAAAGTAATTTCATCCTATTAGTTTGACATGTTAAATCTGTGTAGGTTGTTCTACACTTTTGACAGATACTTCCCTTGTTTAAATTATTACTGGATGATAATAGGCTTTGGCAGAAATTCCCTGGTATTTCAAACTCCAAATAATAAATTTAAATGTCTCCAGGTGTACCGCAAGGAAGGAAATGAAAAATGCCACAGGTACCATGATGGCCTTGCTCCGTAGGCCTCGCCTACAAGGCACAGTGCCTTAGAATAAGACCTGCGTATACGGGAAGGAAACAAACTCAGCGAGTTATGATTTTGTATGTTTGTATCACTCTGCATAATCAGATCTTTGGGACAGAAACTGGATTTTTATGATAATAGTTCTGCACGTTGATTTATTTGTCTCAGACCACTGATAGAGCAGACAGTATTTAGATGCCTTTAAGCTATGGGCTGTCTTAATCAATAGTCCATCAACTCTTGTAACACACACACATTATGTGGTTTCCTTTTGCCTTCCCACCCCGTGTTCTCTTGGACATAGTTGTTATGGTTTATACCTAGTTGTTCTCCCAAAGCCTCATGAAGTTATGGGGTGAACTTCTAGAATTCATTTTTTTTATTTTATTGTTTTTGGTGGAACCTGGGTTTGAACTCAGGCCCTTGAGCTTGCCAAGGAAGCGCTTATTCTAATGAGCCATCTCCCTGACACCTGGACTTCTAGAATTTATGAGTAATTCATGATCCACTGCTGAGATTATGGTTTGAGTGCTGCTGGGATTACGGGTATAAATGCTGTTGAGAGTAGAGGTGTGAGTGCTACATGAGGCCTGGGGCAGATAGACTGAATGCAACGTAAGGGAAACAGATTTGCTTTCTGTTGCCATTGTTATTACTACTCCTCCCTTTTGCTCTTGAAGTTTTTAAAGTATTTGGTTGGCACAGGGTCTCATTATACAGTTCTGGCTCCAGTGCTACTCCTGTAGTCAGACTCTCCAGCCCTGAGATTAGAGATACATGCTGCTACAGACTCTATGGTTGGCTCAGCCAGCTCTGGAGATGAGGCCAACACAACATGTGGTACTGGGGATTGAATAATGGCCCCTGAGCATGCCTAACCAGGCCCTTGGTCTACTGAGTTATCTTGCTGGCCCATGTTCTTGCTGTTTTCTTGGTTTTCCCCACGATAAACTGCTGCCCTCTGCCATTTGCCAGTTTGCCTTGGACTCAGCTAAGTATGGACTAAACAGAGGATGGACACCGTCTAATGAAGGATCCATGAATGGATGGATGCACGTGCCAACCAAATGAAGGGCGAGCCAGCCACATGTCCCTGGGCTTGCCCTGGCAGACTTCTCTCGAGTTCTCATAATGCTCTCTCCTCCTTTTTGCTACCATTTTCACCTGAGGGTATTAAAGGTATCTATGTTGTATATCCCACTCTAGAAATACGCTTTCTTTCATTGTCATGAGTGGCAAAGCATAACTTTATGAATATTTGCCTCTGGGAAAGTTAATATGTTTTGAAGGATTTTCAGAATTAGATACCATGATCTAAAGACAAGAATGTGTCACTTCAACTACGGGAAGACAGCTTTTTGTCTACCTTATATCACCTTTCTTATGCTGCCCTGAGCTAAATTGTGGATTTGTTTTGCATTGAAACTTTGCTTTACAGAAAAATAACATTTTTTACAGCCTGTACTGACTTTATTGTTTTTTAGTACTGACTTTGAAGAAAAATAAAAGATTCTTTTTCTGAAGTCAGCTCTGTTGTGTGTATGTATGAAAATGTGTAGAAGGCACATTTTTTAAAATAATTTTGATTGTGTTGGTTGCATTTATAGGCTTCCTCCAGAAAGCTCATATTCTATAAACAGCTTGTATTTCTATTTCTTATATCAACTTTTGGTATTCATGGAATCAAAAATTAACATGCACCGTGATAAAAAGATATGTGATTAAAATAATGAAAGTTCTATGAAAGGATAAATTAATGAACCGCTCCTTATGCAGGCAGCAACTGTCAGGCATATCGTGTCACGGGGGTCTCCTTACTCCCCTTCAGAGAGTGAATCGGGCATGATAGTGGACACCTAGGATTGCAGCACTGTAGGGCTGAGGCAGGAGGACAGGGAGTTCAAGCCAACCTTGGACAACGTAGCAACGTGGTGAGAACTTGCCTCAAAACTAAGCTAAAGTTAAAAAAGAAAAGACAGGATATGTCCCAGTGACAGCGTTCAAGTCTTAAGTACCACCTTGGCCCAAAATGTATTGAGCATCGGAGAACTGCATGGAAAATATGGTTGTTAAATGAATATTATAAACATAATGTAATTGCCGATGTGTTGATTCCTACCAAGAAGTCATGCAAAATATTAATGAAATGCAAGAACAGAGGCTCTGGCGAGTTTTATTTCTGTTCTGTACCCAGGAACCCTACGAGGCTATTTAACTTTAAAGTTAAACCAAAATTTTAAAATTCGCTTCCTCTGTCACGCTGCCATAGTTCAAATGTTCAACAATCACATGTAGCTTGCAAGTGGTGGATCAAACCATGCAGGGCGACACCCTTTCCCTAACTGCAGAGGAAGATTCGCTTTGAGGGCATTGTAAGTGTGGGTTGAGGAGGAATTTTTCTACAGAATGAATGCTTCTACCTAGAGCTATCTGAGCAAGCATGGGCCCAGTGAAAACGTGGCCTACAAGTGAAAACAATCCAGGCAGAGGGGAGCTCTAGCATAGGAGAGTAGCTTCAGTTAAAGTGGAATCTTGTGCTCACAGGACAGCTCTACTACTCTATACACCCTATTGTACGGCAGTATAATAGCAATACTGTCAGAGTTTCTGTAACCAGAGAGAACCACGTTTTATTGGGCTTTTGCTTATGGATGATATTACATTTAAATAATCATGAATCTGGCAACCAGAACAATTTATGAGCATTTAATATCTTTAATGTACTTGGGGGAAGGATGAACAGTTCAAAATCTTTCTGCAACATAAAGGGAAACTTTCTCCATCTTCCTCCTTCTTTTCTTACTCCTGCATTCTGTTGCTGTCCTCAACATCTCTTTCCAGAATCCAAAAGTTTTACAAACCGGCTCTGAGTCAGCTCTTTACCACCTGTATTAGCTTGGCCAGTTTCTCTGGTATTGTTTTCTGACACCCTATAAACCGACTACAGGGAAACAACGACAACTGCCACAGCTGATTTAGTGATGAGCAATCTCGTCTGCTTAGTAGACTTTCATTTTCAAAACATACAGGTAAACAGACATCACCACATGGCAGCCTTAGAGAAATGGAGCAATCCTGAATGCTCATAGGAAAATTGATTATACTAGAGTTTGGGCTACACAAGATTTAGAGTGAAGTTATTACTTGGGCATGTATATTCTTCAGTTTGAATTTTCTTTACATAAATTCATTTCTTTGTCAACCAGGCCCCGTTGTAGGCAACCTAGTGCATATGTTATTTCCTTTTTATGGTACTGGGGATTGAACTCCAGACCTTGTGCTTGCCAGGCAGGTGCTTATGTCACTGCACCCTATCCCTGGCCCATTTGTTTGCTTTCTTAGAATCTAAGAAAGAATAAAACTGGATTAAAAATCTCACAGGATGTCTTTCCATCTCTAAAGACTGTAGTTATAATTCACATGAACATTTTAAAAAATGACATGCCAGGGGTAAATTGCAGCTTTTGGTCTAGTTTAATTCTGTAGAGAAAACCAAATAAAATCTTATAGGGTTTGGTTAACAAACGAGGAAACTAACTTTGAATTAGGCCAAGTGATTAAATACTATTGAAGATATGTGGTTGCATTATTTTCAGTTGCAAAATATAACTAAAATTTGGAATATATTCTCAATTGATCTTTTTTAAGTTATTGGCTGCCTGAACACTATTTATTTAAACAATCAATTGCCATTTTGTTAAACTTCTAAGAATTTAGAATAATTATAATGCCTGGTGGCCCAATTCCTCTGTTTTAAAGTATGGACAGGGTCAAACTTATGTGTATGTGTGTGTGTGTGTGTGTGTGTGTGTGTGTGTAGTAATTACTCAGATTACTTTGCATACCCAAGTAAAGTATGCATTTCTTTTATTTTTTTTCGGTACTGGAAACAGAACTCAGGGCCTTGCTCTTGCCAGGCTGTCGCTGTACTACCCAGGGCATAAATTTTAATAGGAAACAAAACATTAATTTCTCAGTAACTTTGAATAACAATCCTACACTGCGGAGTCTAAGCACTACATCTGCTCGGCTGCCTTTGCTTCCTGGTCGACAAGGTTGACTGTGTGGGATGATCCCTTCTCACCAGCCTCTCTGCTGCCAGCTTGCTGCCTTCAGCCTGTTCTTGGGTGTGGACTACAAGCTCACTTCCCAGGTGCTCCTCCCCTGACCACACCCACACCCACTCTCCCACCCATGGTCTAGGATGGATTAACTCAGCAATCATCCCCTGACATCTGTGATCATCTCACTACATGCTCAAAAGGAAAATTAATACATGATATCTCTTTCAGACTAGACAGTCTTGAAAGCAAAGGTAGCATCTAAACTACTTATTCCAGTGTCCCCCTCACCCTGTATTGTATTTGGCATGTAAAATGTGTTTACTGAACATTGGTCTAGTATATAAATAATATGATTTTGGACAAACTTTGAAATTTTGCTTTGAAAGTTTGTATGACAGAAACAAGTTCTCCATTTGGTTATAAAACTCAACACCAGTGGATTAAATTCATCTCTGTTGACCTCAATCTTTGTAACCAGGCTGGCTCCTTTGATTTCTACTCTAAATGTATTGAACTCAACATCAAAAGAAGCTTTAATTTCAGAGTATGTGCGCTGATCATATCAGAGCCCAAATACATTTTTAGAGTCTATGGGAAAGTAAAAGCAGCAGATAAAAATAAAAGACGTGGAAAGCAAACTGGGAACTAAAGATAAAGGAGATAGCTTGTTAGAAAGAGGTCAACATAAATTGCACTAGGTGGCCACTAATTTTGTATATTTTTTGTCATCAAGAATTATTTAGAGGACTGGGGAGATGGCTCAGTGAGTGGCATAAGTGCTTCCCTGGCAAGCACAAGGGCATGAGTTCAATCCCTGGTTCTGAAAAAAAAAAAAAATTATTTAAAAGCTTTGTTTTACTTGTTCAACACAGTGGATCATCCTGGATTTTCATTCGAGGCTCTTTTAGTCTTGAACCAACAACCTAGAATTCAAGGATGAGCAGGTGAGAGACAGGAGGGAAAGGAGACTGGAAGAGAGGAAAACAAAATGAGCTGGAGGCGGGCAAACCAGGACCGGCCACTAATTCTATCTTCTCATGTGTGCTAAGCAACTGAACTTCAGGGGGCCACATCCTATGTCCACTTCTCCTGTGGGCCCCCTAGAGGATTAACAGGGAAGAGCAAAATTCAATCCCACCACAAGCTGTGCCGCCCTTGGGGTGCCCTGAGACAGTGATTGAGACCGGGTGTAGTGACACACTCCTGTAATCCCAGTGCTTGATCACTACGAGTGTGATCTATATAGTGAGACTCTGTTAACCCTGTACCAAATACATAAATTTTTTTTTTAAATAAAAAGATTTACCTTTTTATGATTAGAAAAACAACAACACAGGAACATATTTATGAGGGAACCCAAGAAGATCTTAGGGAGAGAAGCAAAGGGCCAGTGCACTGTGATGATCTATGCCTAGGCATGTTGGGAAAGGTTGGTTTAAATAAAGATTAATGAGGCAATTCATTGGCTGACCTTTTAGAGGAAGAAGTAGAATGTTCAGAATTCTCAGGTGCATGGGATAGAGAACAGCATCATCAAAACCAAAAACACTGACATCTCTCTTGATGCATGTGTATAGGGGGCCTCTGGGCAAAGCTAGAAGGAGCTGTTAAGCTACTGGAGAGGCGCCTCATGTGCGGTGACTTGGGTGATAAAAAGCGCTTACTTTCTGACACTCCTTCATGAGTCCCCAGGGGCTGGGGATGAAAAATACCTGAGGTGTCACCAGCAAAGCCTTCTTGATTATTTCATAACTATTAGGATCCTGTTAGCAAAGCAAATTAGAATGCTAATGAGGTAGATACAGACAGCTACATTTGATTAACCTGTTAGGTAAACATTTTGAGTGAAAATGTAGCTACTAAACAGAGAGTTGTGTCTCTTTCTGCAATTCGCTCCTCCAGCTGCGCGGCAGGTACTGATGTGAATAGCCATGAACAGCATTTGTGAGTATTTCGCTATCTGGAGATGTATTTATTTATTTAGCATTTTTGGGAAGCGTCTACAGGGTGTTCAGAGTCTCCCTACTAGACTGGACTCCTAGTGACCCACCTGTTTACAGCCTCCCAAGTGCTGGGATCACAGGCGTGCTCCACCACACCCAGTCTCACTGACCATCTCAGAGCGCCCAAGGGGTGGGGCAGGCAGGGCCGGCCCCGGGATCAAACCCCTAGCTCCTGCTCCTGCTTGTAGATGCTTTAATCTGCTTAGCTATTTGGCCGGCCAACTATCTGGAGATTTAAAAACAGTTGTACATTAGAAGTAATGATGCCAGGGCTTGGCAGACAGCTCAGTGGACTAAAGCACCCGCTTAGGCAGAGTGCAGGGACCAGAATTCGATCCCATCCCAAGCTGTGTCGCCCTTGGGGTGCCCTGAGACAGTGATTGAGACTGGGTGTAGTGACACACTCTTGTAATCCCAGTGCTTGAGAGGCTGAAAACAGGAGGATCACTACGAGGCCAATCTATATAGTGAGACTCTGTAGACCCTGTACCATATATATATGAAAAAGAAATAGCGTTGCCGGCCACTGTGTGCTCTCTCGTAGAGTGGCCTGCCCTCTGGACACACTGCAGGGTGTCCAGTTCTTTTCCTACTTTTACTTGGCCAAACTCAGGCCATGGTGCCTGTTTCTTTTGTGAATTTTAATAAAATGTTGCTTGCATTAAAAATGAAAGAAAGAAAACAATAGCATTCTAATTTTCATTATATCTTCTAAATTAAATAATAGAAAAGAATAGTGGGCAATGTTCGATATTACTATTGGTTTCACCCCAGTGAGAAGAAGAGTAAGTGGAAGGGCTTTGTGATGGAGCAAGTGCTGCATCTTTTTGGCTTCACTGCCACTGGTGGGCCATGTGGGCCATGTGCGTCTAGCTCCTTGGCACTACTGTGATCTGCTCTCCCTGTTTTCCTTCGAGGATGTTCACTATGTACAAGTGCTCTTTAGTAGGTGTTTTATAATAAAGCATGATCTTCTTGGTTTCCCTCATAAATATGTTCCTATGTTGTTTTTTTGCTAATCATTAAAAGGAAAATCTTTTTATTTTATTTTTTTTTCTTTTATGTATTTGGTACAGGGAAATGTACCGCTACATAGCTTGGACTCGTAGTGATCCTCCTGTTCTCAGCCTCACCTCTGCTGGGATTGCAGGCGTGTGCCACTACACCCAGGCTAGGTGGCCAGATCAGCATGCCCAGGGATGGGAACAGTGTGACATGTAGTGCCAGGGATCAAACCCTGGTCCTTGTGCTTGACTAAGCAGCCACTTAGTCCACTGAGCTATCTTGCTAGCGCAGAAAGGTAAATCTGGAAGCAGTGCCAGAATAACCTAGTCTCCATTTTTGAACAGGAAGCAGGTTCTGAGAAAAGGAAACTCCTAGAGGCAAGAGTGGAGTGCAGACCTTCTTCTGGTGTCCCTTTCTGCCCAATCTGCCCCTCTCCTATGTGGCCTCATCTGGACAGGGACTTGGTGGTACCCACCTCCGTGGCTGTCCTGCGTTGGAGTGAGATCATGCCTCTGGAGCACTTGACATGCCATTTCACACGCAGCACATGCTCACTAGGTAGGAGCTCTAGCCTTATGTCATCAGCAACCACTCAGAACTTTACTAAGCACCTCCTATGGACTTTGTACAAAGCCCTAAGCATATGGACCCATCCTCAAGAGGGAGACCTCAGCTCTTAGGCCTAGATCTGCTACCAGGAGGGCATCAAGGCACTTTATAGCAGCAAGGTGTTCTATGCCTTCTGCTTTATGGAATGAATGGACATAAGGTGAGAGAAAAGCTTGAGAAGAAACATGAAAGGTGGTTTGTGAAGTCTGTCTTTACCCAAGACACAGAGTTGGATATATCCAAGCTCTTAGGGATCTAGATTAGATAGTTTGAAATAATTAGATAAGTGCCTTCTTGGCAAGTACAGCATCCTAAGTTCAACTCATGGTACCACAGGGGGGAAAAAAAAATATGTGGTCTTAAGGTTGGCCAAATAGCTCAATGGATCAAAGTGCCTTCAAACAGGCTCCAGGGCAGGGGGTTTGATCCTCAGGCCTGCTGTGCTGGCCCCACCCCCAGGGCATGCTGAGACCATGGATTGAAACCGGGCATGGTGGCATGAGCCTGTAATCCTGGCTCTTGGGAGGCTGAAAGCAGGAGAATCGTTATGAGTCTGATCTAGGAGTGAGACCCTGAACATCCTGCAGACACTTCCCTAAAATACAGGAAAAAAAAAAAAAAAAGAAAGAAAGATCACTTACCAAAGGACTTCCACAAAGAGGGGGGTAAAATAAGTCCTAGCAGTCCTTGTTTCTGGATTGTTTCAGTTTTGTTAGAATGAACAACTATCTCAGGGGAAAGAGTTAAAAAATGTTTGAAAACTAGTCCAGCTACACTTTATTACTGGGAAAAATAATAAAGTATGACCAGCCACAGACAGTGGCTAGTCATGGAAATCACCAGACACTTTTTCTTTACTTTCAGGAGCTGCTTGTGTTGCTGGTATTGATTTCCACAGCTTCATTCCCTGGCACTTGGCCATAGCCCATGTGTCAGAACTGTCACTTGTAGCAGCGAATGTGTCTTCTCTGTGCTTTAACAGATTCTATGTTCATTAACTGACCCATCCCCAAGCTTTACTTAGGTGAAGCACCAGGCTAGATGTTTACTACACATCACCCCACAAGGAATTTACAGTCTACTAAGCGACAAACAGATAATTTCAAATGTGGTGTAGGTCAAAACAAAGAAAGGGAAAGAAAAACAACTCAGGGCAAAAAATTCAGCAGAGAGAACTAGAGTAGCCTAGCTGAGGAGTTCAGGAGATGTTTGGTCTGAATCCCAGGGCTGAGAAGCATTTAATCGTAGGCATATGAACTGAGTTGCAGAAACTGCTGAGGCCCTACAAGTCTGCAATACAGTCATGCAGCTTTGGACAGTTTAGTGTAGGCACAATGTCCATTGCTATGGAGCAGAAGTGGACGCAGCCAAAGCGAGCTTGACTTTTGGTCTGAAAATGTTTGGGAATATTTGGTGGATTTTACACCAGAGAAAGATGTCATGATGTAGTTATTTTGTGAAAAGCACTCTGAAGCTATGTGCAGGTAAGTTAGAAGGGAAGAGACCCCTTTGAAGGTGATGGAGATAGATTGAGTAATGAAAAACCTTTGCACTAGAGCTGAGATAGAAATGGGATTTGACTCAGATGTATTAAAAGACAAAGTGGTTAGTATTCAGCAGACTAGAGAGTAAAAGTGAGGATGAGAAAGTAGATCTCAGCCCATGTGTGGGTGACCAGGCACACAAT
>PVKA01005494.1:32992-90079 GCA_004027165.1 Ctenomys sociabilis
AAAAAAAAAAAAAAAAAAAAAAAAAAAAAAAAAAAAAAAAAAAAAAAAAAAAAAAAAAAAAAAAAAAAAAAAAAAAAAAAAAAAAAAAAAAAAAAAAAAAAAAAAAAAAAAAAAAAAAAAAAAAAACGAATTCTGAGCTGGGTGTGCTGCACATACATGGATGGATGCATGTGCCTCTGGGGAGGTTTGCCTTTGAAAGGTTGACTTAAGCATCTTTGATGCTAACGAAGACCCTGAGAGGAGAGACTTTCTTTGGAGGAAAGTGGAAAGAGTAGAAAAAGAAAAGCATTCAGAACAATTAAATAGAACCCCAGAAAGCATGTGGAGGAAGATTATTTTTATGTGAGCTCTTCCACCTGCTTTCTTTGCTTAACCTCAAGTTCTAACTGCATTGGGCCTTGGAAAATGGGAAGTCATTTTGAATCAGGGCCAGATATGTTGTTAATTCAAGCCTGGGTCCATAACATTAATGCAGATGACATAAGCTTCCTAATGGCTCTCCCTCTTTCATGTTATGTAAGAAAAAAATGGCATTTTGTGTGAAGAATCAAGATTTTAAGCTCTGAGACATAAGCAATATGTCACTGCTGGAGCAGACACTTGTTTATTTGTATAATACAGATAAGTTACAACTGCTTTTTAGTAGCTTGGAAATCATTACTAATGTAATTAATCCTGACTTTTTCTATGTATTTCAAAGCTGCTCTGTTAAATATTCCCCAGCCTCTTTTCTCATCGGCCACCTTGATTAGCCTCTCACTTGAGCAGTATTCTAAGGTTATCTGTCAAAATAAGAATATGGAGTCAGTCTTATATTTTACCAGTTTTTAAAATTAAACATTACTTTCTGCCTTGACCATGACAGAACAACTGGTTCTGATTGCCACACAGCAGCGCTCAGATGTAAAGCCAGGCATAATGGGTAAGGCACAGCTTTTAGGCACTGAAGGATGGGTAGCATAGGGATAGCACTTAGGAGGACGAGCAAAGCTTCCTGTGCAGATGCAGGGAGGGAGGCTGGAGCAGAGAGCAGCTGTGCCATGCATCGCTGAGCGTGGAATTTATTTATTTATTTATTTATTTATTTATTTGATAACAGTATCATTTATTTAGAAAACATAATGCTCCTTTCTCTGAATTTACAAATGTTTAAAGTATTATAATTTTAAATCTAGATGTTCTTCAACATCTCTATGTATATCCAATGATATTTTTCCAGTATTTTGAATTGACTACGGAAGCTTCCAAATTTAATAAACTTTTCATGGATCTTAATGTAAGCCGTTCAGTTACTTCACATATCAATGTGTCATCATTTAGTAGGCACAAATCAGGCAAAATTATATATGTATATGCATGTTTAAAGTGAAGGCCTGGTGGCTCATCCCTGTAACCTATCTGTCAGAAGGCTGAGGCAGGAGGATTGCTATGAATTCCAGGTCGGGCTGGGTTCTTTTTTTTTTTTTCTGAACAAGGAGATTATGGAGCCACAGAGGAAAGAGACTGAAGTTCTAAAGTGTGCCTGGGGAGAGTCACATGAAGAGAAAACTTTCTCTATAGCTCTCAGAGCAATCTGGTCAAGCATTGGCCGTGACTCATCCACATGGATGGCACAGACAAAGGAACTACAGAATAATGTACAGGACTACAAGATAAACCCTGAGAGGACTTCACTGACCACATAGGAAATATAAAGTTCATGTGTTGGTATATAAGTCTTGATCTACCTAGGTCTTAACCATCCAGCAGAAAAGTATAAAAATGAAGTATGCATCGTGGGGCCATAATATTAAGCTGAGCTGTAAATGGCTATGGTCGACAATTTCTTTGAATAACTCACTATGGTTGTAGAATGCTGGACTATGTTGGATTGTGGTGTCGAGTTCAAGCACCTAAGTTAGTTGAATGTCAATGGAGTGCCCACCTTTGACAGGTGTAGACAAAGGAAGGGGTGTAGAAAGAAAAAATCATGATGTGTGTGTATAGACAGTACAGTTGGGATAGATGATGCTGTGCTTCTACATAATTCTATGAGAGGCAAGATCTGCACTAATGGTGATTGGACAGGATATTATGTCGGCTTCTTGTACTACGGTCATCCACTAGGAAAATAATTATTGAATTTTTGATATAATTCAGGTATAAAAAAATAAGATAAGTAAGCAGCTACACTCTTAATTCACTGATAAGAGATATCTGCTAAAGTAATATCTGTAAATATAATATCATGTATGCACCTTGTATAATACCAAAAAGAGTTTGCATTGTATTAATTTATCGAATCTGTATGGTTAAGGTGTCTTGAAACTGTCTGATTGACATTTGTAGTTCAGTAAAATAAATAAATATATATATATATTTATAATAATAAATATATGTATTTATTTATAAATTTATATATATATATATATATATATATATATATATATATATATATATATATACCTCTGTCAGAAGTTCTAAATTCCACTCTCTTTATAGCTTCTGACAGAGGTGAAATTTGGGGGTGAAGGTTTTGGTGAAGCTATACAAAGTAGTACCCAAGACTCTGGAGAGCTCCCATTTTACTATTGGCCAACCAGTATCCAGGCAAACTACGTGCAGAATGGGAGTCCATAAAACCTAGAAGAGAACAGATGAAGTAGTGCCAAAGTGGGGTGCTGACAGACAGTAGCACCCTGGCCTACAGGGGAGCGATCTGCTAAGCAGCTTAGAAATTCAGCTGTAAACAGAGGAAACCGGTGTCTTAGGAGAATCAAAACCTGAGAATGAAGGCGTGTGATTTAAATGAAAGGAGAAAAATAACATAGGCCTACACTTAACAAATCATAAAAATAAACCTGAAAGAATTAAGGTGATTTGCCAGAAATTTAATTGTCTGCCAAAACATTACCCAGCATGTGTAAGGAAAAAAAAATTCCAACATCTTGTTATAAATTATGCGTAAATACAATCCATGTGAAGAAGCTACCCAGTGACGAAGGTTCAGAGACTGATACTCAAAATAATACAACTATTTTGGCCATATAGTCTATGTAGCCCAGCAATTATAATGTTCAGAGACTAATAGGAAAAGGTAGATATTTTGCATGGATGGAAGAGGATACTGATGGGAAAAAAAATATAAAAAAATTAAATGAAAATTCTAGAATTAAGAATTTCCCTTCTTGATATGAAAAATATGCTGGGTGAAACTGATAACAAAGTACACACTACACTGTAAGAGGCCACTGCACTTAAAATCAGATCAACAGAGAGGGCGCAAAAGAATTCAGAGGTGTTACATACTTGTACAAATTTCTTAAGATAAATGCAGTTGTGATGAACTGCAAAATGTACTAATGAAATACATAATTAATAAAATGACATTCAAATATTTAAAAAGAGAAATAAAAGAATTTGAATCAGATATAAAAAGAAAAGTTTACATCAGGTGTAAAGAAAGTATCAATAGGAATTATCCAATCTAAAAAGTAGAGAGAAAGACTAGAAGTAATTATGAACTATTATATGTTAGTGGGTGACTGATATAAATGCAAAAGCTAGAACTCTAAAGATTCTAGAAAAAAGTTAGAAATGTATTTTAAAGAACTTAGGCTACAGAGTTCCTTGAAAAGTACACAAAAGCACTAAGTATGAAAGAAAAAAAATTGATAAATTCATCTTAAATAAAATTGCAGCCTCCAGATCATCAAAAATCTAGTTAAAAACCGTGAGAAGCCATCCCAGCATGGTGATGCATACCTGTAATTCCAACGCTCAGGAGGTGGAAGGAGACCTATCACCCTGTGTGTGAGGCCAGACTGAGAGACCCGATAAATTCATTTTAGCCTAAACTACATAGACAGACCCTGTCTCAATAAATAAATAAATAAATAAAAATAAATAAATGGCAATCTACAGACTGGAAGAATTACCTAAACTGTATGTATCTGATAGAAGACAAGCATTCAGAATAATTATAAGTCCTGCACTTCAGTACTTTAATAATAATAGATAATCAGGCAGCCCAATCTGCATAAAAGGCCAGGGTTCTGAACAGAAACTGATAGTCCAATACATAAAACAAACATATATGTGTAATGTATTTAAATACATTATGCCCACTAAAAATACTCAATCTAATTGTCATGGAAGTACAAAATAAAGTAAAGTAAAACAGGAATTTGACACTTTTCTAGATCCATGTGAGGATCTAAAGTTAGAGTCTAGGGACAGTGAGGGTGTGCAGCGACAAATTTTTATACATAGGTAGGAGGAGAGCAAAATAATACAACTATTTTGGAAAATATTTCCTCAATTCACTCTAAAATGAAAGACCCAGAAATTCTACATTCCAATATTTACCAAAGAAAATGGGAAGTCGATATCCACAAAACATCGCCTACACAAATATCCAGTTACGATATTCTTAAAAGCTGTGAAGTGAGATTATCTCGCTAGTCCGTGAAGCTCAGAATAGTAAATCACTGAGGGATCCATTTGTGTAGAGAAACACTACCCACCAGTGAAGAGAATATGTGCGGAACATAGGTGGATGCATTCAGTGGCTGACAGAGGTCCAGAGTAAAAGAACACGTACACTGTGGTGCATGCATTTTTCCAAGACCGGACAGAGGTTTAGTGATAGAAACCAGAGCAGCCACGGCTTGGGGGAGTGGCGAGGCTTGCTCGGAACATTGGACGGCTTCCTAGGGTGAGAAAACATGCTGTACCCTTGAGTCTTGATATCATGCGGGCATGCATTAGCCTCAATTTATCTATTATGAAATCTATTTCATTCTATGTGACATTCGCTTCTGATTTTAAGAAAGTTATTGTGTATTTTTACAAGCAGTAAGTACAGTAAGAATGAGTTCAAAATGCTAATTATGATTTTGTGCAATGAACAAAATTGGTTCATAAAGCAATCAAATATTTGAAATGAATCAAGTGCACTTCAGCTAAGAATATCATTTGGGAGGGCTTATTTGTTGGTCTCTGATTCAGTTCGGGTTTTTCCATCCTCTTTTGTTTTTGTTAGAATAAGGGTTTACTTGAAATTTCCAGAGTGCTTAGAAAAGGGAAAAATTAGTAAAATTTCCCTCTCATAAAAACAGTACATTCCCTAGGCACTTATCTGAAATGGAGTATTCTTTTAATTCTTTTCACATAATAATCTGAAAGAACATTGAGGAACATTAGCTACTTGGTCCCAGGAAATTGGCTCTTGATTGAGAAACAGGCCCTGGAAAATTAAAGCCATTAGTCTGGGTGCTGAGTGTCCAGGAAGGGATATGACCTGACCTAATGCAAGAGAGCCGATGATAAAACATCAACAGCAGCGACCCTCTGAGAGTGACAAAGAAGCCACCGGTCCAGTGTCTATTAGCATTTCTTGTCATTTAGGGGAAGGCTGAGTTCATTTTACAGATTAGTTCTCTGCTGGCTGGGATCAGTAATAACGCACTAACACCAAAAATCTCTTCTTCTTCTCCCTTGATCAACTTAGACGACAAGTAAAATGAGGCACAGAAGAATCTGAAGCAGACATCTGGAACGTGAAAGACGAAAACTGCAGGAGACAGCAGCCTGCAGTGGAGATGCTGGATGTGGCGTCACTTCTCAGCAGGGTGGTCTTCAGGTGTTCCTCGGTCTTTCTGATCTTATCCATTCAGGTTGAGACACATGGTTAAAAAACAGGCCTCGCATGTAGTGCATTAGGCAAAGGTGACCTCTTCAGCTTCTAGGATAACTCATCAGTGTATAAGCAAGCAACTGGCTAGAGTTTCATGAGCACTTTGGAATAGAATACCTATCACTGGCCACTGTGTAGTGACCACATCATAGTAAGCAGGCATGTGTTTTATTTTAAACACCAGCGTTTTGGTCATTAAATGGAGGCAAAATGATCGGTAGAAGTTAAATACCCTTTAAAGGGCATTAACATCTATTAATGGTGCATGCTGTGTGGATTAAGCTGTTAATAAGGTAAATGTTATTGTTATGAGCTTTCATGAGAATAAGAGAAGTGTTTCACAGTCAAATAAATTAAGAGCTAACTGAAGCTACTGAGCATTCAGAGTCATGTCATTTGGAAGTTCAAGACCAAGAGCTGACTTTCTGAATAGCCATATTTTAATAATAGCTTTCAAGAGCCAAGAAACAGCCTTAACACTTTGGAAGGCTACAAATAACTGTTACGCATTTTGATCTGAAGGGTGATCTCCTAAATTCTAAGGACAGACAGTGTCCATGAGAATAATGAATCCTTTTTTGAAAGTGCAGTAATTAAGTGTGATGTGAGTTATGAGTAAAAGAAGAAATATATTATGACCTTATCAGAAAAGAAAGTTTCTTTAATGATTGTTGGACTATTTGTACAAACCTGAGCAGGTTGCTAGTTTGATGATAGACGGACAGATATATATATAAAGGTATAGCTTAGGATATATTTTTAAAAGTGAATATAATAAATAATATTCTTACTTTATTTTAAGAAGGAAAAAACAATAAAAATAAGAAATAGAAATCTCAAAAAAAAATGGGAGTATAAAGATGGCTAATAAATTGTGCATTGTTATCTTCAAATTTCTCAGAGTACAAGTTATAGGCATGGAAACTTGACCAAACAATATTAGCAAAAAATTCTTTTCAAATAACTTAGAGAAATTAGTAATATTAGGATCCATTATGGTGGGTGTGTAGTTGTCCCCCAAAGCCTCCTGCAGTCTTGGGGCAACTTCTGGAGTTTGTGATTGATTATTGTGGGTGTGGGTGCTGCACTGGTCCTGGGGCAGGTGATCTGCATTACAATGCCGGGAGGGGAGAGAGGCTGGCAGCTGCCTGAGCTGCTGCTAATCCCTTTGCTCTATGTTCTTTGCCTCTGCCCTGAAAGGCTGCTCTCTGTGATACGCCCCTCTGCCTTGGGGCCAGTAATACTGAAGCCTCCTCTAACTGTGAGCTAAATAAACCTTCCTTTTCTTCATTTTGGGTGCTGGGTATTTGTGCCAGCATTGAGAGAAGAGTAACTGAGACACTGTCTTAACTAACCTGTATATTTCCTTTTCCCTTCCTTTTTTCTCCATCCCCCACCCCAGCTCTTTTTCCTTTTGATCAGTTTCCTCCCATTTAACAATATCTATTGAACATTTGGATCTTATGAGTCTTTCAGCTTCCAGGTCTCTATGGAAGCTCTACCTATAAAGCTGTGTGTGCACCAGGGCTCTTGCGCCCACCTGGCAGGTCTCTGATATGATAAAACGTAAAGCTTAAGTTATATAATTAAATACTTACAAAATTATTTTAACATTCATCTTTCAGTAAGTCATTATTAAATAAAACACGTAGTTCATGAGTTTATATCAAAGCCTGTCTCGTTACTTGTCTTTTCCTGTTTATGCACTTTTAAGAAAGACATATTAGATGTGTATTAAATTTTGGATTTCTAGAAAGATCCCAGTGTCATAGCTTTTGGTATTCCATGCTTTACTCTGTATTATTAGGGTTGTCTAGAGAAGCAGGACCAGCACAGGATTTATTGGAGGAACTAGCTTACAAGGTTATGGAGATGAGGGAGTCCTGTGAGCTACTGTCTATAAGATGAAGAACTAAGAAAGCCAGTGGTGTGACTTAACCTGAATGTCACCATCCAAACACTAGAACTGCTTTTGTCCAAGGGTAGAAGTGGATTTCTCAGTTGAAACAGAGAACGAATCTGGTCTTCCTCCAGCGTTGTGTTCTTTTCAGTCCCTCAGTGAATTGCATAATCGCCACCCACATAGACAAGGGACAAATGTTTCAATCAGTTCACCTAATCATATGCTAATCTCTTCTGGGAACACAATCAAAAATAATGCTTTACCACTTACCTGCCATATCTTAGTTCAATTACTTTCACACATTAAAATGAGCCATTCCACATATAGATGCACGGTCTTTCTGTTGCTAAATGCAAAGTCTGTAATAGTTGATTTGATGGGTAGAGTTTAATAAAGACATATGGAACAATATTGTATTCCTGAAAACACTCAGCGCTCATATGCTTTGATTTACTGGATACCAGGTATCATGGTACACACAGAGACTTGTCAGTTCTCATATGTGTATGACAGGATGAATTGCCAAAACTGTAGATGCTTGAGGAATATAAAGAATGAGCTTGTCACTTTGCCCAAAGGCCAGGAAAACTCGGGAAGGTGTAGGAACTCCTTAATAGAAATTGTAGGGATAAGCATTTCCTTAGGATCAAAATGGAGTATGCAGGTAGCACACAGATATCTGGGAAAAGCATAGAATATTGGAGAACAAATACATTCTGTTACTCCTTGACAAAATGTTACTATGAATGGTGACATCAGTCAGTATCTCAACAGGACCAGGTAGCACCTTCAAATCACAATAGGTTGAAGGGCTTATTTAGAGTGGGACCATGTGAAAAATTGTGGCTGTGGGTAGGGAATCACAGAAGTTGCTGCATAAACTGGGACCAGTAATAACAGAGCTACAGTGGCCTCCTGACCTAGACAGACAACAGAAGGAAACAATAATGCAGACCACAGTGGAGAGAGGCAGACAGAGGAGTCTTCCCTGAGCGGTCAGTGACCTGCCATTGAAAGAGTCAGACTGAGGTAACTTCCCAGTGTGAACCAAGAAAAGTGAATGTCTGGTCTACTCTCTTCTCTCTTTCCCATCTCCTGTCTGGTTTCAATAACCCAGTCTTAGCTTGAAACCAACAAGTCCAGAGAGACTTATTGTAGTCCACAGAAGCCCAGCTCCTGACGCACAGCAATGTGCCATGTAATGGGGACATAAAATATACAATTGAGAAGCTTTTTAATGACAGTTATAATCCACTGAGCTCAAGTTTCAGCTGCCACTTGCTTGTTATATGTACACCTTCAGAAAAATTACCTCGGTCCTCCATGCCTTCAGGTTTGCCTACTGACAAAATGAGGATAGAGTTATGAGAATAAGTGAAACTGACATAAAGCAGTTAATATTGTGCCTGATGAACAGTACTTATTTATTATATGTTCTGTACATTTTAGTTATTATCTTATGGATAAACGGAAAACTAACATGATTTGGTTTTCCCTCAGAGTTAAGTTTTTGCTGTTGCGATACAGATTCAGAAAGATCAACACCAAGTTGTTTGTAACGTTCCTTTGATATACCGACATTCTTGGAGCTGGTAGGTGAGCTGATGGGAAGATTTATGGTGGAAAGCAGAGGGAAAGACTGAAGGGGCCTTGGTGGCTTGGATAGGAGGCTGTGAAGGTGCAGAAGATCCTAATCCAGACTCCTGGGCAAGAGGAATTAGGGTCCCTTCCCTCTTCCTTTTATTACTTCTGCTTGGAAACTTTTACGTGGTCTTCACTTGGCTTCTCTGATCCCTATCAGCACTGGGATGAACAGCATCACCTTCTCCTTTCAATTCTTAGATTTACTCAGCTCCAATTAGATGATTTCTGAAAGACCAGAATGCCTCTTGAGCCTGTTATCTAGAGTCATTGCTGTTATGGCTAAACGTCCGATTTCTCTAAAAATAATCCTGTCTCTTTTATTCTGGGGTTCATGGTCATTTATTGAGAGCACACTAGCATTCTCGTGCACTGTACCACTTTACTGACACATTATAATTATACTCAGAGGCAATGGGCCCGTATTTTTTGTATGAAGAAATTGAATTTTAGTGAAGTTAGTAAAATTGGGTGTACCAGTGCATAGGTCTGGTTTGCAGCTTTGTGCTGCTAGGTGATGACAACAGATCCATAAAGAATATGCTTCTTACACCCATAATTCTCTTTCCTTACCCATAATTCCTTTCCTGGCACTGATAGTAATGAGAGCAGGTAATGAAGATAGATAAAGCTGTCCTTAGCTGCCATCAGCACACAGTTGGTACATGATGCTATCATTCCTGCTAGAAACAAAATGTGGGATGAGAGAAAGTAATTTGAACTGTGAGTGATATTAAAATGAAATATTTTTGCTATCCCTTTAAAAAAATCTGAACAGAAAAGCCAACACATTTGATTAAATTTTGGCCTCTAAAAGTATAATCTCAATAGTACCTGCAGCTTCATGACACCCCTTTAAGAGATGTGTACACAATTTAATGAGTGTCTCATGGTGCTGTAGATCTTGAGTTGAACCTTATTATGTGCTTTAAGGGTAATAATTACTACTTTTAAGGGACAACTCATAGAGAACAGTCTTCTGGATTTGATTTTCCCTTGAGTGGGTGGTTATGAAATCTGTGGTTTTGCCAAATTCTACTTTCCGGAAAGGGATGTATCCTCATTCCCGTTTCCAGTTGGTGTCTGTGAGGTTAGGGGAGCTTGTGATCAGGGCATGCACTACCCAGTCCTCTTCACTGGACTCTAGAGGACAAGATTCATTCATCATGGCATCCCTAAAGCACAGCCCAGGGGCTCATGCTTGGTGCATCCCTGGAAACTATTCACTGGTTTGTGGGATGAAAGAATAGCAGAGCAGTGAGGAGCAAGGCACATTGTCAGGGCACAGGTGGCACTACTCTAGGACAGCCAGGCCGCAGGACACAAGGATAAACTGGGGAGAGAAGAATCAGGAGCCCAAAGGGTGAGTCGGAAGGCTTTGTAACAATTCAGATCTCAATTTGAGATTTTGTGACACAAAAAAGATAGAAGGCAATGCGCAGGGTTTGTTTTGGAGGGGTGTAATGTGACTTCACAGTCCAAAGTTGAGGTGGGGATCAGTTAAGCTTTCTGAGGTTGCGATGGTAGGGACAAAGTGTCTCTGTTCAGAATGACTGGCTAATCTTATAAGGAAATGTGGGTATGGTTTGGGGCATACTGATTTTGGAGTAAGGAACAGGCCTCTGCTTGATGGGGGGAAGAAGAAAATTGTAAGTGTGAACACCTCTTAGATGTTTCTACCACTCCTACCATTTATTTGTTGCCTGTTTCATGATAGGTACTCTTCATTCTTTGGACACTCTACATGAATATCTGTGAGATTATGTGTCTGATCAAAGGTCTCAAAAAGTCAGCATTAATACCCAGGGATCCCAGGACGAAAGACCAGGTTTTTCTCATGTACTGCAATATCCTCCTCGAACTATCACCTCCCCATGCAGTATCTAAACTCCATCCATTATTGTCACTGGGACCTTCTTTAATTTTTCCCTTCAACCCATTCAAATTTCATTTGGCTTTTAGGGGTCTACCAAATTGATGCTTTCTGTTGCAGTCTTCCATGAATGAATTTTGCAGTCCTCTTACATAAAGGAAGACTCTTCCTCTGCTTGGTACTTAGATTTCTTTAATCTTTAAAGGTAGAATCATGAATTCTAAAGCTGAAAAGTCTAAGATAAGCCTTAAAAGCCCAATATCCAAATAGAATTGAACTGATTGGTAGCAGCCATAGATATCTGCCAGACCTGCACGTTAATATTCATTGATCAAAGAGGGAAACTCTCAATTCCACAGATCAAAAATGCCATTTACATACTCGCTTTTCATCTCTGTTTTCTGCTAGTCTCTATAGAAGATCTCTACCACATTCTGCATTGCCCGTTTACATTGGGTGGCTGATTTGAAAAAAAAAAAAAAAAAGTTAAGATCTTTTGTTCAGGACAAGAGGTGGGTGTGTCTGTTGTTATAGTAAAGGGGCCAAGAGGCTGTTTCAGAATATGAATACATATTTTCATATTCAATGCTACTAGATATTTGGGAAATTTGATTTTTGCAGGTTTGCCAGCTAGTTATCCCGAAGTTATGCCAAGGCACTCAGTTCAGTGAAATGCCACGGTCTCCTCCTTGAAGATTTTAGCTAGTATCCTTAGAAATGGGTCCTAGACAGTGTGATAGAAACTGTGAGACCTGCCTTGCACTCCGGCACAGTGATATGTCCTGGTTGGTTAAGCACAGATGGTGTAGTTCTTGATACATCACATTAACTTGAGAAGTTCAAATCTGAACTAAATCTGCTAAGCAATTCCACACCTCAGGGTATGGCGGCCCCGCCTTAGAGTGACCTGGCACTTAAAGGATATAAAAGGGAACTGAGTAAGGATGGAGTGCTGCGTTTCCTAGCAAGAGCTCAGATGTTCACAGTCAGCTGCTAGGACATCTCCCGGCTCCCAGTGCAGACTCTTCGGCCACTGCCTCGGATCCTTCAGCCTTCTGATGCACTGCCTCGGCCTCCTGAGACAGACCTGCACAGAGCACTGCAGTGAGCTCCAGATCTTGCATCAAATCCTTCAGTCTCCAGTGTGTCCAGGTGCCCTCTGCATGCTTCCTCATCCGACTCTGTGGCTGACCGGCATACAGCAATCTTACAGTTTTTTATAATTTGTACATCTTGTCTTATATTTTTTTCCGCTAGTAAAACCCTGACTGACACAGATGACATGTTATCCCTGACTTAGTAACCTGTTTTATGTCCTTTTGATGCAATAGGTAGACTAGGAACACCTGAGAGAGATTAAAGCATCTTTAATTTCTATAAAACCTTTTAAAGATAGAAGAAAACAAAACCCTGCAATTTGTTCAGCATATACTGTACCAGCTACATAATGTAAACCTTTTATTAGTCAATTTGAGTTAGTTACCATTATTATTTCTTTTTTCTAATGCGGTCACTTAGACATAAAGCAGATGAGTCCCTCATCAGAAAGGATAACAATCAGTAGAGACCTGAGGCAGGTTACAGCTCAGTGCCCAGTCTCCTAATTAATACACCACAAATGCATAGACCCGCAGAGTAATGTGTGAGCACTACACACCTGTGTGGTTGTGTTCCTACTATCTTTCCCTTTTTTGCATAGCAACACTTGTGTCTCACTATGTACTCTCCCCAAAATAAAGCTGACTTTCTTTATGTTATGATACTGTATTTTTAACAGTTTCCCTAAAGCTCATAGTAATATTTGTTCAATTGTTCTATTAAATGTTCAGGAGATAAACAACACCTGGGGTATTTGTATGAACTGAACAAAAATAATAAGTGGTTTTGCTTTCTCTTATGTTTTCTTCTCCTTCCCCACAGATTTTCTTTCTGATTATAGCCCAGCCTTGATTTCACTTGATGGCAAGCTCACAGAATATAGGAATGCTTTGGCAAATCCATCTGTAGCTCGAGAACTTGTAAGCAAAGTTTCTACCTGCAGTATGCTGTTTTGCTTTCAGTAGTGTGGTTAGGCACTGTCATCTGTAATAAAGAAAAATATTGAGTGGAAAATAATCTAGAAACCATTCATAAAGTTTTCAAAAATCCTTTTTGTTTTCACTGATGCACGAAAATTCTGTTGTCATGTTTATAAAGCGCCACGCAGTACTTCAATACATGTATGTATGATTATAATGTCCTACTCAGGGTAAACGTATCTATTTCCACAAACGTTTATTATTTTCCACGGTGAAGACATTTGAAGTCCTTTCTTCTAGCTTTGCTGAAATGTGTAGTACATTATTATTTTCTATAGTGACCTAGTGAGCAATAGAAGATCAAAACAACCTGGCTAATTTCACCCTTCCTGCTATTTCCAAGCCTCTGGGAACCATCATTCTACTTTCAGCTTCTACTGAATCAGTTCTTTGTGGATTCCACATACAAGTGTGTTCACATGGCACTTGGCTTATTGGCTTGAACATAATGCCTCCAGTTTTATCCACAGTCCATAAGTTTTAAATTGCATCCTGTTCCGAGCACATCAGTGAAATCTCCGCACCCTGTCCTGCCGGATACATGAATCACCTTTGTTCAGCACAGTCACCATTGTGCTGTGCACACTGCCTACCTGCCTGTCTTAGCAACTGTGTCTGTCACCACATCAACTACCACTGCTGTGAACCAGTACCACAGTGCTTATATTTAAGTAACTCTGAATTAATAGATGCTTCCAAGTGCAAGAGTACAGATGCTATGAGTTTTCCTTCAGGTATTTTATAGTGTTATTTTTGTGCTTATTACTGACAATATTTTGCTGTGTCTAATGTATCAAAGGTGTTTCCATCCAGCTTCTTTCCGGGTAGCATAATATTGTATCACGGACTGTGTAAATTATATGAAGAAGTGTATTTTGGCTCGTGCATTAGCTCAAGATCAAAGGGTCGTATTCTGGTAATAACTTTTTAACATCTTTTGAAATATGTACATTAATATAAAGATATACACTATAGGGCAGTGGTAGCAAACCTAAGACACTTGTGCCACAGTGGACTGTTGGTCATCATTGAAAGATCTAAAAGGTTTGCCATCAGTGTTATAGACAATAATCTGAGTATCACATCCCAAAGATAGTTCTATGTTGTATTAACTTTCATGGCTTTGAGTAGGGATTTTTGAAAACTGAGCCCTACATTGTGCATAAACCTTTGCTAAGGAGTCATCATTTAAGTGCAAGTGGGACTAATCTTGAGATAAGGGAGATATTGCCATTTGAAACAGCCTCAAGTCTGGAAGATTGCGCTGGGGAGATAGCTTGGTAGTCTAAGTGCCTGCCTGGCAAGTGCAAGGATCTGGGTTCAGTGCCTGGTACCACATGCCAAGCCACTGTGCCAGCCACCATGGCCAGGCATGGTGGTGCACACATGCAATCTCAGCATTGAGGAGGCTGAGACAGGAGGATCACTACAAATCTGAGCTCTGTACTGAGACCCTGTGCAAAAAAAGAAAGAAAGAAAGAAAGAGAAAGAAAGAAAGAAAGAAAGAAAGAAAGAAAGAAAGAAAGAAAGAAAGAAAGAAAGAAAGAAGAAAGGAAGGAGGGAGGGAGGGAGGGAAGGAAGGAGGGAGGGAGGAGGGAAGGAAGGAAGATAATAATGAATATCAAGTCTGGAAGATTGCGCTGGGGAGATAGCTTGGTAGTCTAAGTGCCTGCCTGGCAAGTGCAAGGATCTGGGTTCAGTTCCTGGTACCACATGCCAAGCCACTGTGCCAGCCACCATGGCCAGGCATGGTGGTGCACACATGCAATCTCAGCATTGAGGAGGCTGAGACAGGAGGATCACTACAAATCTGAGCTCTGTACTGAGACCCTGTGCAAAAAAAGAAAGAAAGAGAAAGAAAGAAAGAAAGAAAGAAAGAAAGAAAGAAAGAAAGAAAGAAAGAAAGAAAGAAAAAAGAAAGGAAGGAGGGAGGGAGGGAAGGAAGGAAGGAGGGAGGGAGGGAGGAAGGAAGGAAGATAATAATGAATATCAAGTCTGGAAGATTTTTGTTAGTCTCATAACAAATGTCTGGTATTTTCTTTCAATAGTTTTTTTTCTTGTCCTGTCAAAAATTTTGAATGTCTTAGACTAAATGTCTTAGTTATATCAAGGAACTTATGTTCCTTGATGTAACTAAATTGATAAATACTTCCACTGAGACCTCAGTATAGAACAGCATTATACTTACCGTATACTAGTTTTATGTTTCCCTGTAGTTAGTGCTTTAAAAAAGTGCCAAGGATTTGTCTTATGTAAAAGGTTGGCTTTCCATCTTAAATTGCTCTACTTAAAGAGCATGTAAGGATTGATCTTACACTGTCCTTCATTGTTGGCTTCATTACTGCTGAGGAAACTTGATCTTTGGCAGCCAAAGCCAGGAGCACCCAATCCATTCCTCAGTAAAAGAGGTTCCTGATGTGACCCCTGACAATGGTTTCTAGAATATTTATGTCTGTGTATCAGAAGGCTCTGCTCTCTAGCCTTCAGTGTTGTCAGGACGTGAATGAAACAAATCCCATGTTTGCTAGTGAGACTCTTCCAGAACATATCCAGCCCTAAATGCACTATCAAACGTGCAACATGACGTTATTTCATGTTAGTACATTTAAATTTCTAATAGCTTTCACTTACTTTCTCTGACACAGCTCTAACTATAGCCTTTACCCTGGCACAGTGCCCGTTATTTTCTGAACTCTGATCTCACTGAAATATGCCCTTTCTATTTACCATTGTGATTTTTCAGCTTGAATTTGATTTGATAACAATTCCATGATTAAACAAAATCCCCATGAAGATGGCAAAGTTAAGAAGCAATGTTCACAACATGGATGTATTTTACAATTATTTACTCTCTAAAGAGTACCAACAATAGACAAAGGAAGTCGCACTCCTGTGAATTACGACATAACGAGATTCTATGTCAATGACTTGCATTAATTGACATTTGTCAAGATAGATTCATAAAATTTTTGTGATCAAAATTGGAAAAGCAAAACCCATGCTTATTTTTGAAGTAATTTGTTCTCCTTGAAGACAGCTGCCTACTGATTGTTTCTTTGCTTGTCCATTCAGTTTGAAAAGAAATTTCACTTTGGCTTCAAATTTAGTTTTCTTTTAATAGCAATTTCTATGCCATTTAGACGCATTAAAAAGTGTACATAAGTGTATGAAATATTTTATCGTTTAATGTCATTTTCTCACTTTGATTTTCTTTTTAAAAATAAAGCCATCTGTTTAGTAAACACAGAAATTTGATTGATACGCCACCTAAAAAGTTCATAATGACAGCTAAATAACAGATGACAGATTAGATAAGAACAAGTCATTAAGTTGGCCTCTAAAGAAGTGCCATCTGCACTGCTAAGACAATCTTCGTATTGATGACAGTAATAATTTTCTGAGGCCATGACAGCAAAGAATTTATAGAATAAAATGCAATGCCTGTAAATTGTGAAGTGGAACTTGATTTGGGGGAATTAGTGTAACCATTTGTTCCAGTGGCACCTGACAAGTGAGTGGATATTGTAACAAAGTCCTTCAAGAACAAATAAGCATTTGTTGCATGCATGTGTGTCTCACCTGACACACACAATGAGTAATTTACTATGGTTTTGCTTGGCTGAATTCTTAAAAAAGGCGTCAAACAAGTTATTGTAGATTAAGACTTCTGCCTTAAGGTTGTCCTCAGTCCTAATCTATGCCTCACTGACCCATGATTGTAGAGCACATTTAGTGGGGACCCTGAAGGAAGAACGTTGCTGACACCCCAGGACTGACGTGCCGTCTTCCTCACCAGTGCTGCGACCAAAGTGCCATCTCATTCTCATTTTGGTATTTTGCATTCACTCAGCAAAGTACCAAAGAGTGAGGCATAGTGTTGACTGTTTTAAGACAATGAGATGTGTTTAGTAGAATTCAACAGATTTAGGCACCAGGTATAAAAATACTGGATCTTCCCAACCTGAGAGAATCTCTGTCTGCCACCATTCACAAAACAGAATGAATTAGCTACACAGCAGTTGTTCCTATCTTTGCAAAGGACATTGCTCTCAAAATCACTTGACTGCTTGAACCTTTGCTCTTTAATATGGGCCTTTTATTAAAATTAAATTTTCCAAAAGTGACTTAACTAGTATTGGATTCTTAGTCTGATTTCTCATAATCTCTGTCTCTCTCTCTCTGTCTCTATCTCTCTCTCTGTCTGTCTCTGTCTCTCTCTCTCTCTCTCTCTCTCTCTCTCTCTCTCTCTCTCTCTCTCTCTCTCTCTCTCTGTTACAGTACTAGGGGTTGACCCAGGACTTTTTCACTGAGTTATATCCCCATCCCATTACTCATAATAAGTACATTTCTTTATTTAGGGTTAGGATGTCACTAGCTTGTTCTCACTGTCCTAAAGATCACAGTCCACTTGCCTCAGCCTTCTCAGTTCTGGGATTAAATGCCTGCACCACTACCTTTGACTTCTTACTTGTTCCTTTACATTCTGTGTGATACATGGTAATTTATGTTTGTAGAGTCAAATGGTTTTGAGATTTGATTGGCTTAGGGCTCTGTGGAGCATCATTCTAGATCCTAACACGATGAATTTTATATATATATATATATATATATATATATATATATATATATATATATATATATATATATATATATATATATATATATATATATATATATATATATGAAGGCACAGGGAATTCCTGTCTTCAAAGACTATGTCTTAGATTTTATCATTTCTATCAGACTGGTTCCACATTTATACAGATGGGGAGATTTTAAATCAAGAATATAACAAAGAAAATAAATAGATCACTGACATATCTACTTTTCACAGGTAGAGATGACATTTTCTGTGTTTATGTTCACTTTAAAAATAAAATGGCAATTGTGTTTTAAGTAAATTTGATAGCTCTTTTCCATGTAACCTGCCGTAAGCATGTCCTATGTCATTTTTAAAATTATTATTCAAAAAATAGTAATTCACAGGGTGTGGTGTACACCTTTTGGTATTACCAGTTCTTTCTGGTGGGATATTTAGATGCCCCAGACCATTATTATGCAAAAATCTTAGTAAATAAATCTTTGACTATCTATTCTTGTTTGTTTGTAGTTCCAATAAATAGAAGAGCTAGGATAAATGTATAAAAATAAAAAAAAGAAGTTCCTGCATACTATACATTTTTCTCTGGACAACTAACTTGTCAGCCTAACATAATTGTATCAAGGTCCGCTTCTTTGCATATTTCTCAATATATTTCTTTCTTAAACCTTTTTCATTTCTTAAAATGTTATAATTCTAATGGAGAATATTATCTCATTTTAATTTTATTCTTTATTGGCCTTTGTTTTATTTGCTCTTAGTCACTTGAAGGCCAGGCATGGTGGCAAATACCTGTGATCTCAGTTTTCTTAGTCACTTGAATTCATTTTTCTTCTGCGAATTGATTATTTGATTGCCTGGCTCATTTTATTTCTAATGCATCTATTTTAATTGCATTCTTATTGTGACTTCCTTTTTATATTACAGGTCTTTTGTTTGCACAGTGTCACCTCTTTGCAAAATGGAAAAGCTTGTTTCACTTTTGTCTAGTTTTGACTATCATGATAAGTAACATTCATGCTTAATTCATTTTTTAATGTATTTTATTACAGTTTTTATAAGGTCCCACTACACAGACCTTAGCAGTAGTGATCCTCCTGTTTTCGGCCTCCCAAGTGCTGGGAGCACAGGCCTGTGCTACCACGCACAGTCTCAGTCACGTGCTCAGTATGCCCAGGGGGTGGGGTGGGGCCGGTCCAGCACCACACACACACACAGACACACACACACACGCACACACACACACACACACACACACACACACGCTGGGGATCGAACCCCTGTCCCTGCCCCACTCTAAGCAGGCGCTTTAGTCCACTGAGCTATCTGGCCGGCCCTTAATTCATTTTCTAAATTGACTCAGTAAAGAGTAATTCGATTTAGTTTCACCAACAGGAGGAGGTGTAGGAGCCACAGATGCTGCCATTCAGGCTGCGCTCTGGGGAAGGCGGGATCTGTTTACCTTGGAGGTTTTGAGGAAGAAGTCTTTTCAGGAGGCTCCTAATTCTACCAAACACTGTTGTGGCTGCTTTTCTCTCATAGCTGGGACAAAACACCCAGAATTAAATAAGGAAAAGCTTATTTAGCTCATAGTTCGTGCATGTTTCAGTCCACACTTGGCTGACTCCAAGGCATAAGGGCTGCAGAGGGCAGCAGCTCATGGCAGCTAAGAACAGCAAAACAGCAAAAGTAAAAAGAGAAAAGCAGCAGCAGAAAAAAAAAAAAAAAAAAAAAAACCTCTCTCCCTTTACATCACTTCCGGCTATCAACCCTGCAGAAGTCATTCACACCCAGAAACCAGGCAGCATCCACCACTGTAATCCCAGCATTGGCTCACGAATTAATCACAACCTCTACAAGCCTGCCCCAGGTCTGTGGGAGGCTTTGGGGGGACGCCTAGATACAAACCATAACAAGCGCTTAATTCTTAGTGTAGGTTGGACTGTTCATAACAGTCATCTAACTAGTTAAGCTTTTCCTGATCAGGCCTGGACATCTGTGAAACAAAAGTAAAAAGAAGGAGAAGAATTGCCTCCTGGTTTATTTAATGTTTAGGAGCTGAGTGAGAAGAGAAGCAGAGGAAGGAAATTGGATCTTTTGTTCAGTTAATAGGTCTGAATTCTCATCATTTTTCAGAAAGAACAGGTAGTCTCTGAAGGAGTCGATCATAATGTAAGACCCAGAATAATACCAAGTTTACCTTGAAATTTCTTTAGGAAAAATGATATGCAGTTTATCTAATGAAACTACTGAAACCTTAAGAACTGGCCTCTGTACGAAAGGAAGTGGCTCCACTGAAATTAAGGATGCCTGTTGGGCCCCCTGCTGCATCCTAAGGAACTGAGCTCAAGATGCAATTTGTACAGTACATGCACCAACTCACGAATTTTTTTTGTTTTTCAGTACTGGGGATTGAACTCGGGGTCTTGTGCTTACGAGGCAGGCATTTATGTCACTGTGCTATCTCACTCACCTGAGAATATATTTTTATGTATTGCACACGTGTGCTAATTAAAAAACGTAAAGGGGTAGGTGTGGGGCAGCATGCAGCCCTGCGTACCCCCTCCCTGACTGCACAGCTGTCCTGAAGCAGAACAGCTGGCAGTGCAGGAGTTCTCGTGTTTCCTAGCAGCAAAGGAAACTAGAGCAGGAAGCAATCTAAGAAAAAATACTTCTAGACAAAGCGTAGCTTTTGATGTAAAAAATGAGTTAATACTATGCATGCACTGCTTGAAGCAAGACACGCAAACACTGATATCTACAAATACTGGGTATCGCCGGCATTTCTTCCAATTTTAGCATATGTTTGGTTGTATTTTTTTTCAGCTTTCTCTATTAATCTTTAATCTTTAAAGACCCCCCACCTCAGACTTCAGTATTTTAAAATTCTTGCATATTTTTCTTCCATGACCCAAACATTATTGTTTCATGCCTAAGGTGTTCCTCTTAGCTTTTATATAGCTTCAGGTAACAGAACTTCAGGTAACCGCAGGTATTTTCCTTTTCTTTAGCATTGATTAAGCTTCTTATGTGGGTAAAGTACTCTTCTAAATGCTGAGCATCTAAGGATAAGAGTTATGATCCCTAATCTTGAATAAAAGTTATTCTTTTCTATAAAATAGTCTCTAAAATAGGTAACTACAGTACAAGGCAGGAAGTGAAATGCAATTGTTATGCATGTTCTTACTGAAGGAATGAAGAGCAACGAACTTCTTACCAGATCTTTTTAGAGTATGTGTCACTGAGCAAAATCATTAGAGTTTAAACATGAGATCTAGGACTATGAAAAAACAGCATGCAGGCTTATGCAGAGGTCCAGAGTGGTCTTTTGATTTAGTAAGTAATATATGAGTCCAGAATGAAAAGTTGTCAACTGTGGCTACTGGACTGAATTGTCTAGGTTCCAAAATGCCTCGAGGAGAATGGTGCTCTGTGAATTCTATATTGTTAGCTCATCCCTTGTTTTATTTATACTAATATCACACTTTTAGGACATAATTTAAAACAATAATGGGCAATAAATCTCCTTCTCCATAGCCTCAATTTCTTTTTTTAAGTGTATTTTCTACAAGGTCTCACTAACTCCAGTTTCTTTTACTCTTTCTGCCATATGTATAATTGTACAAAACTCCAAGACATGCCAAGGAAATGTACTTTTTTATTTTTCCTGTATGTACAGTTACACTAGATTTTTCTTCCTACCATGCCCAGTAACCATAGAATTCAGAATATTGGTCTTTTATATGATAAGAAACTTGTATCCACATGTAATTCAATGTATTGCTGTCAGCTGAACTAAACAACATGCCTAGTGAGACAGCTAGTTTATGTTCTAGAGCAAGATCCCTGTATTAGTTTCCTATTGCTGCATAACAAATTACCCCAAATTTCATGGTGCAAAATAGGCACATTTATTGTCTCATAGTTGGTGTATACATCAGATGGATTTTCTGCTTCATGATCTTACCAACCTGCAATTTGGGTTTAATTGGGCTGTATTCACATCAGCAGTATGAGTCAGAAAAGACCTATTTCCAAGCTCCTGCAGGTTCTTGGCAGAATTCATTTTCTGGAAGCAGTAGTTGTCATATAAGCTAGAGTCTTCAAAGCCAGATAGTGAGTGAGAGAGAGAAAGAAAGAGACAGAGAGAGAGAGAAAGAGAGAGAGAGAGACAGAGAGAGAGAGAGACAGAGACAGAGACAGAGAGACAGAGATGAGAGGTTGAAACCAATAAGTTATCCTTCATCTTTCATGTTCAAGTGCTTAGAAGCAAGTCTGAGGTCCTGTACATACTCAAGAGGTGTACCCACCTGGCAAGGACAAGGTCCTGAGGTCAAATCCAGGTAAAAGAATAAAAAACAGTAAAGTCATGAATACCAAGAGGTAGGACCATAGAATTTACCTGTCAGTCATATTTCTTCCCTTTTCACAGGCTAAGAAAAATACAGGCTGTGGATGACACTATTCCATAGCATACTTTAAGTATCTCTGCTGGGGGAAAATAGAGACTGGAAGAAGCAAAGCCCTCTTCGCTCCTGTTAGGTTCCTCGGCTGAGAACAAGCCAACAACGTATCTTAGAGAACACAGAAACTTAAACATGTCATGTATAGTGGTACCTTGGTTCATGAATTTAATTTGTTCTATAATTTGGGAAAAAATGGCCACATCTGTGTTTGTGTGAGAAAGTTGGCCATGATTGTGTCTTTCATGCAGTTCAGAGTTTGAAAACAAGCGAAATAAGTTTTCTCACATGTTTGTATTTGAGAACTGAAAGGTTTGTAAATAAAGTGTTCACCAACTGAGTTAATACTGTATATATGCTTTATGTGTTATACTCTGAATGTTCAATATAGTGGTTATATAATTATATAACATTTAAAACTGAAGGATGAAATGAAATATTGTCTATTTGTTATTTGAAGTTAAGTCAATGACTTTAAAGGCAGAAACCATTTCTGTGGTTGGACACGTGCCTTTCCATTCACTGCCTTCTCCACACTCAGAAATCAAGTGCATACACATGTCGAATCAGGCCTACTTGGCTTGTTCATTAAAACTGTTCTTGTTTCTTCAGTGTTTAATTAGGTTCACATTGAGGAACAAATTTAATAATAAATTTTGATATATGCTGTCAAGATTTACAAGGCGGGCTTACAGAGGCCACCTGTGCATCCCGGTGTGCATGCATACAAAGGGTTCTAAGTAAGCTGGAGATAAGAAGGATTTAGCCAGAAGTATGAGACCTGGACTTCATATTCAGCCCCCTGCAGGCCCTATCAAGGGTCCATGTAAGAAGCCAAGAGACTGTCAAAGAAAGCAATAACAAAGCCTTGTGCCCCTCTGAAGAGGTAGAAATGAAATTTCCATGGCCTGGGAAAGTAGTTCGGGGGTCTAAGCACCTGTCTGGCAAGCTCAAGGACCTGGGTTTGATCCCCAGTACTGCACGCCATGCTGGCCCCAGAAACCCCCCTGCATGGTGGCGCATACCTATAATCCCAGTGCTGGGGAGGGTGGGACAGGGATCACAACCAATCTGAGCTGCATAGCGAGACACTGTACCAAATACTTGTTAGAAAATTTATTTTTAAAAAATGAGACTTCCTTCTCTTTCCCCATCTTATTCCATCCAGGCTACAAGCCTGGTGGCTGTTGCAGCGCACACAGGGTGAGTCTTCCTTATTCAGTGAGTCAGGCTTTCACTCACACTCACTGTGCAGACCAGTTTTCTAGATGCTTCTACTCGAGGCAATACCACGCTTAGGTATCACATCTGGCACCAGAGTGTGCCTAGGATCTTCATTTACCCCACTCGGCTGGCATCATGATTGGGGATGCAGTTTTATTTTATTTTATTTTTCACATAAGAAACACATTTAATAAAACAGAAATTCACAAATTCAAAATCAAAGGATGGTAAAAATTATTTCAGACAATAAGGACCCAGAAAAATCAGAAGCAGCTATTCTAATTGCATACTAAGTGGGCTGATCAGAAGCGGCAAAGAAGGGCCAGGAAGATGGCTCAGTAGAATAAGTGCTTCCCTAGCAAGCACAAGGGTCTGAGTTCAATCCCTGGTTCTGCAAAAAAAAGAAAAAAAAGAAGAGGCAAAGAAAGTCAACATATATTGGTTAGGGGAATAATCCAATAGAAAGTAATGGCAAGTATAAACACACATACACACACACATATATATATATGTGTGTGTCATGGCCAACTTGATAACACAAACACTATTGAACACACACAAAATAAGCAGATAAATAAGCAGACCAATGCAGTTACTATGGGGGAACCTCAATAACCCCAATCACAAATAGGTATTTCAACTATACAAAAAAAAATCTACAGGGAAATATTAAAGTTCAACCAAAACTTTAAATAAGTGGACTTAAAATGTTTTAAAAATAATTTTATTGAGAAGCAAATAGCCATGAGATAGTTTCAAAACCGACTAGTAGTACAGTTTCAATAATTAATAGATTACATATTGTTGTCTTCTTAGTGGTTATTCATAGCACAAGATGCAGACGTGGTATTCTGTCCACAGACACTGTTAGTACAAATCTTTCTATTCATTGAATTAAGAGAAAGTAGCTGTATATCTATCCTAACTATTTTGAATATACAGATACAAAATGGCCCTTCATTTGTATCCCCTTTTGTTGGCACTTCTGGTGGAGGGAGGGCTGCAGGCCGACTTCCAACACAAGTTTACTGCCATTTGTTTGGAAGACATTTTTCAGGTTGTGATAAACTTTGGAAAAAACATATTAATGTTTGGATTGTGTTTTACTTTTGCTCATGCAGTCGTGGCTGCCAAAGCCTTAAGCTTATTAGCCAGCAGTTTATCCTGGGAGGCATTTACATTTTCCGGTTTTTAGTATTCAGAGATTAAGATATTTTCATGAGTTTCTTGCATCATCATTACTTATCATGCACATAGTTTACAAACAGATATTAAATATCTTTGCTGTAGCGATGGTCAGCTTTTTATTGGTGAGGTATAGTGACCAGCATTCCAGAACTCACTTGGAAATTTGATTTTGTTACTTTGAACAAACAGTAAATATGAAGATAAGACAGCTTAATTTCTTTTATGAAATGTACTTTTTATTTACCTATCTGGCCACCTCACAAAATCTGTAGAGAATTTTAGATCACGTAGCCTCTTCAATTCCTAGAACAGAGATTGACATCTGGCAATGTGACAGAATTCAGCCGTTCAAGATGTTTTATTAAGTTAACCTCCAATGTTCAAAATTGTAACTCTGCAGACTAGAATTGATTCATCTTTTCCATTTATAGAAATAAGAAACAAATACTTTATTTTAAATTATTTTAATATAAATAGTGCTAATACAACCTACTCTTTTATTTGGATAATAAACCTGAACGCAGAGTGAAAAGGTTATATGTGGACATGTTGGACATCAAGTAATACCTCACTGTATGCAATGCATGATTAGGCTTCTGAAGTTGGCTGGGACCACCTCTGCTGGATTTAGCTAGGGTCACTCCCATGTCCAAGGCTGGCTGATGTAGGCCACTGTTCTTGTCAAAAATGACATAAGTGGCCAAAATACGTTTTGTTTTCCAGAGCATGGACCCCAGCATGCTGTTATGCTGATCGCAAAGAGAAAGCACAAATGGAAATACCCAGGACCTCCCAAGACTTCTCCTGAGTCCATTTGCTAGTGTCCCTTGCCTGATCAAGTGTCTTCTGAGTCACACATCTGAGGGGGATTACAGAGTAGGAGGACACTGCAGAAATACCTGGGGTCACTTTTGCTGCTGTCCACTGATGCTGCATAAATTGAAGTGCCCATGATTTATTTCCCAGTACCAGGCATAGTCCTATGTGAACAAAATATGCACAACTTGGTCTTTTTAGAATTCTAAAACTAAGCTCTTTCAAAGAATGAAAGTTGATGTTAAAAATAAAAACTGGCATTCTCTTTTCTTCAGTGCTTTTTATGATGTTAATCTACTTATTAATTACCACTGTGGAGGAAAAAATATCCAGAACTCCCTATGAAATCCTTGATTTGTGGTAGCTTGATGACCTTGGTAAAATTTTTTGACACCATTATGTGTGAAAAGTTACCAACATTATTAGATGAGTTCTGTGTAATGTCATGTATTATCTTGCTTAAAGTTGGGAATACTGGCCCACTACATAATCAAGCAATGGTAATTACTAGTTACTCTAAAATTCTTTTTGGTTGAGCAATTTTCTTTTTCTTTGTTGATTTGTTGGATGAAGTTTGTCAGCAAGTGTAGTTAAACAATAAGGTTTTTGTGGAACTTTATATTTTGAATAAAAGTATGTAAACAGGCTCAGTTTTTGCTTTGTGGGTTTATAGTCTGACTTTTCAAGATTATTCATTTTGCTAATTTCCTGCCCCTTTATCAGAACGTAGTGATATTTTAAAAATGAACACAGTGGCAGATATGGATTAAACAACACAAACGTATGTAGAAAAAGCAGTACTGATCTCAAGACAGGATTGAGTGCTTTGAAGTTTATTTCCAACCAAAGTATCTAGGGAAGAGAGAATAAACTTCTTGAAATCCGTTTTCCTATGCCACCATCCCTTTGCATCTACAATATGAGATTGTTGCGGTTTTCTTTTGGTAAACTGCATAAGTAATCCTCTGACCAGCACCTGCTAAGTTGATGCTTCCTTTTTTAATGGCTGTAATGTATTTGTAAACATGTTTCTTAACTTACTAGAAAACATGTTGGTTCCATCTAATTTATTTGCAGATAACTTACTGTCTGTTGAATCTTCAGCTTCCTTTCTTCCTAATGATTCCTTTGAAATATTATTTTAATGAACCCATGAAACACATCATTGTATTCTTTATATTGTGGTTGGACTGCTAATGAGACTCATCCATTAAGTAAATGGCTTTGTAGGCAATGCAAATGTAATAAATAAAGTTAGTCTGCTCTTCTCTGCTACTTTCCTGCTGATGGGCATAACACATGCCGGGAAGGTAATGTCTCGTAACCAAAACAGTTCAATTGGTAAGCAGATTGGAAATCTTTGCATTTAAAAAAACTGAAAAATATCATAAAGCATATTTGCTACTCCATCTATTTTATTTATCAAACAATAAAATAATGCATGTCCAGGGCACGCACTGTATTTCAAAACAGGATGCACTATCAAAGAAAGTAATATCCACAGACCCACAAGAAAAGCTGATTTTCTGTAAATATGAGGTGGGGGACCTCTATTTTAAAAGTAGGAATTTTAAGAAAGCAACATATATAAAATGAATATATAAAAATCTACAGTTATATGTTTTCTCTGACCTGATGTGAGTGACAGTTCTCTGCCTTACTATAAGGAAATGTAAATGTCAGCAATGATATTGCACAACTTGTTTCTGAGGAATTTAGTTTCAACTACCAGTCACACCTTGGGATCCTGGGTTTCCTGACTTTTGCAGCAAAATGCTTGAGGCATTTTCCTTCAGTATCCATTTGGTCTTATGGTTAGTGTCCAGTTTTCCCCCTCAGAGCCTCATGCAGTCAGCCTCATGCAGTCACTGGGGCAGGCTTCAAGAGTTTGTGAATAATCCCAAGGCTGGGATTATGGGTGTGAGTGCTACACCCGCTCAGGGGTGGTTAATCTGCATACAGATGTGAGGAAGTGAAAGATGCATGCTGGCTTCTTCAGCCGCTGCTCCTCCCTTTGCTTTTTGCTGTTTTCTGCCACCATGAGCTGCTGCCCTCTGCCATGTGCCGCTCTGACTTAGAGCCACCTAATTATGGACTGAAACCCCTAATTGTGAGCTCAGGAGAAAAGTATCCAAGACAGGTGGCAAGGACTATTATGTTTACTGTCATTATTATATTCACGTTCCTATTTGAGATGTGGTACTGGATTTAGACAGTGCAAACAAACTGTCCTTACTATATGGCATGGTTAGCATAGACTAGCTAAAGTAGTAGGATTTGTCCAGAGCAATAAAGGCACCGGCCCCTAGTAATGAAAGTATTACCTGATGAACCTTTCCAGAGGCCCTCCCTAAGCAGGTACTATGCATGTGGGCACTGAGATAAACTGGCAGGAAATGGGCAATTTTCTTAGCCAGAACTTTCTGTATTGCATTGTTCTTGGGACTGGATAAAAGGAAGAGTAAATAAGGTCAAGATTAGCACAGCAACAAAATTTAAAACTTTTCAGCTATGGAAATAATTTTTCTATACAAAAATTTTCAGTGCATATTCAATTAAAAATATTGTAATTAAAATAAAAATGTTGGAATATGTTGATGCATGTGTATTTTTATATCTATGAAAGTAAGTACTTATGTTGGTAACATGTTATTTTTAAAATACTTTATTGAGAAACAAATAGCAATGAGAGTTTCAAAATCAATTAATAGGACAGTTTCAGTAATTAATACATTGCATATTGTTTTCTGCTTAGTTGTTATTCGTAGTATAAAATGTAGTCATGATAGCCTGTCTAAACACCACTAGTACAAATCTTTCTATTCATTGAATTAAGAGAAAGTAGCTACCTTGTATATTCATGTTATTTTTAAATAGTCATATTTTCTTCAAGTACCTAAAATAATGTCGATCTTAATGTTGGTGTCACGTAAGATTCCAGAGAAAACTCCGGTCCAGAATTTTTAGCACTTTGCTTCCAATAACGTCTATAGTGGAAAGTAATGCAGGTTATTTTGCCTTGTAATAATGATCTGCTGTCATGAACTGACAAATGATCTCTGCTAGTCTCTAGCGTCATTTGCTGGCTCATTGCAAGTACTTGTGATGTAAAATCAGTTTTCACCATGCTTGCATCCCTGAAATCTTATGATGTATCTCTGTGTAAGCTTGAGATGAGATTGCGAACACAGGCCCACACCACCTTGGGTACTCAGTTTTCTTTCTAGATGGAGAATAGAGTCATGGTAGTTATTTGACAAAAGCTAGAATTGTTAACAAAGAAAAGCACAATATTAACCATGAGAGTCCCTGATTATAAGTTGTGGAATAGTAAGAGGCATTAACTCTGGTGCCATCTCTGATTGCTTGGCTGGCACTGTGTGGTATGCTAAGCTGGAATCATGGCGAGACCATGCCTAGCGTTAGCAGGAATGATCACCCTGACCCAGAAAAACACTCTTCATGGACATAGATTTTACCTGATGACATGACAATGTGCACACACACACACACAGACAGACAGACAGACAGACAGACAGACAGACAGAGAGATAGAAAGATGATAGATCAATATTAGAAAATAGCACACAGCTTCATTTTAGAGATATTGTAAGTAATTTCTATTATCTATCTAATGCGAGTGATTTAAGATTTGTGAAGCACAAGGAGAAGGGTTAGGATATTCTTGAACTTAAATAAAACACAGTATTTTGGTAAAATTTACCCTAGAGCAACTTACATTGTTCATGAAAAGGAAATTTTCTTAATGATATGGCCTCAAGTAATATGTAGAATTGGCTTTCAAATGGTTTTATGAGTTCTGGTAAAAGTTTAAATGATTCATTATGCCATCTTTGTATTATTATTATTATTATTATTACTATTATTATTATTATTTTGAAGAGCTAGAGATTAAACTCAGGCCCTTGTGCTTGCCAGGGAAGTGCTTATTCCAATGAGTCGTCTCCTCACCCCTTATAATTAAAATTTTTTATGATTAAAAATAAAGAAGATATATGGACTTTCAGTATCTCTGTCAACAAATTCTTTGAAATAAGTAAGACATCAATGCAGTTCTTACCAGTATTTCCAAAGTGGGATGGACTGATAGCTTATATTTTTGTTTAAAAAATCCTAACAGATAGTTATGAATCTTCCCTAATTTTTGTGAACTTCTCTGACAAAGTGAAAAAGTCAACTTAACAAGTTGTTGAACGATTCGTTTCGTAACAACCTCACATCAAGCTATTCTCATGGCTTCTTCTCACTTCTGTTCCTCCTGTGTGTGCCTTTTGTGGCCCAAAGAAATAACACAGCCTGAAATGAGTTTTAGGGTGCAGATGCATTGCCAGAGTTGGAGGCTCATGGAGTCTTTTCTGGCAGGCAGGTTCTGCCAATCTGTTCCTGATGTGGGGCCAGAATTTTCAGTTGAAATGAGGAGAAAATGCCTACGAAATATGAATATTTCTATGCACTACCCGCTTACTGTTCACTCTCCTGAAATTCTGTTAGTATTATCTTTCTGGAATGCCTCTCAGTGTGTTCCTAAGCTTTTGTAGTACACACACACACACACACACACACACACACACACACACACACACACATACCACATATGTTGAAAATAGTAAAAATGTAAATGTAGGTCAGGGAGTGGAAAAACATCAATAGTTTGCAAAAACAAATGCCTTCTATAAGTGAAGACTGAAAATACCTCTCCAAAGATCTTTTTGAAATGATGATTAATTACTTTTGAAAGAAATTGTTCTAGAGATACGCTATGCTCCTCAGCAGTAATTTAAAGTTGGCAACCTGTTAACAGTTGCCCGTCTGCCTCTTTGAGGGTGGCCAGCTTCTGTTGGTTCATGAACAGCACTTATTGAGTTTGAAAGCAAAGTACAAATCCTATCCTCAAAATTGGAGCTGTCACATTAAATTATGTCGTGTTGGATGATAGATCACAAGAGAAAATGATACATGATTTCATAAACATTAGCCTCCAGCAGTATACTCAGTGGAATTCTAGTTGTCCACCATTGTTAGGATAAAAGCTATTTTCTGTCAAAAGTTAACAGAGTTCAGAGCTTTTAAAATGGAAGTTGAAAGAGAAAAACAAAGCTTACTGTAGTGGACAGTTCTACTCACAGTGAGTGACCATGTAGGTGGAGGAGAGAGAAATATTTTTACACTACAGGTAGTGGCAGGAGTCTAATTCTAAATTGGAGCTTAGGAGAGCACACCAAAGAAGTACTTTTTAACAAAGCTGCAGAAGGGATTATTGCAAAGGTTACTGAGAAATTTGGAGGTATCCAGCATATGTGGAAGAGCATGTTCACAGCTTTTGTTCTATCAACAGACCCACTCGCATTTGTTTCTGTGGAATCTAACTAAGTAATACTATAGGGAAATATGAGCTGTAGGCCTGCAGCTATACCTCTTTTTTGTGATCACTTAGCGCCTGCCTCCTTTTAGTCCTACGTTCTAGGCTCCTAGAGGACATATCCCCTGCACAGTGTTTGGGTTTGGTGAATTCACTGCCACACTCGCTTTCCTGTTCCTCATACTAATTTGCAGCCAGCTTGCAGGAAGTTGGTCGACTCCCCATGGTCAAAGCCGATGAACCCTGAGGGGACTTACTTCACTGACCTCACCCTTCTGAAATATTAGTAGTTCCTGGACAATGGAGACCTTCACACACAAAAGCTTATACTGCTGCTCAGTATTTTGCCAGCATATTGTGTTGCATCTTGAAATACTATATAGAAGATGTAAATCATTATGCAAACCAGAATGTGCAAAATCATATAAAATACATATCTATGTGCTGGAGCTTAATTTCTTACTTCAAATACCGTTTCCATCAGATTGAGGGAAGTAAAGATGAGTTATTTTCTCATTTTCACTTCTCTTTTCATCCACGAAAGCCCAGTTGGTCCCCAGTGCCATCTGCCCACTGGAGCCTTCCTTTGCCTCTCGCGGTCCTTTCTCTGCACTTAACACTGGTTTCTGTGGGTCCAAACCCTGTGACTGTCTGGAAGCATCTAGATCTGGGTTTGCTCTGTGCATGGCCCTTCTGCCTGGCATTGAGAGGGGAGTGTGCCACGCACATACCCCCAAAAGAGAAAGGACCAAAGGAGTCCTAACTTCTTCCCAGGATTTTTTCTGGTGGAAAAAACAAGCAGGCCTTTCGGGCAACTCTGACATCACTCAAAACAAGCTGAGGTGTCAGTATTTCTTTGTTTTGAGACAGGGTCTCCCTGTGTAGTTCAGACCGGCCTTGAACTCAGGATGGGGCCCGACTGGCCTCAAACTTGCGCTGGTCCTCCTGCCTCAGGCTCCCTGGTGCTGGGATTACAAGTGTGCTGTGGCACACCGGGGTGGGGTTCAGCCATTTTCCGGGTGTGCTCAGGGCATCCGCTTCAGTGTTGTGACTTCCTTTCTTGAAGTTCTCTCTGCTTCTAACTGGAGAAGGTTGTTGGGATGAGGAGGAACCATGCTCTTAACCTCAAGGTGCTCTTGTGTTTTGTTTTTGGGAGCAAGTAATTCACCCTCTTTCCTCTCAGTCTTAGACTGAAGATACTAAGACACAAAAGTAGGGCAACCTTCCATTTATACTTCACTCCCTGTTTTCTCACATTCTTCTCCAGAGGCAAAAAGCACAGCATGTACAGGTACATGAGACAGATTGAGAGAGACTCATGGTGGAAGCTGCTAGTTTTAACTCTAAAACATATCTTCAGTGACTCACATTTTTTACTAGTGCTCTCAGCTTTCACAGGCAAAGATAGTCTAGCAAATTTTGATGTGTGTAAAAGGTTCAGTCTATCAAGATGACCTTGAATTCAGGTTGCATAGATTCTTACCTGTGAACAGTCATATAAATCTTCCATGATAAAATTAGCTATACAAAAGGGCTGTCATGGATTTCTTTGGTTGAACAAGAGACCTTGTTTACAAAACTAATGAAGGTAACCATATTTCCAATCTTCATTTTTTCTCAGGTATAAATGCAGAGCATTTTCTACCTGCAGTCTATAGAAAAACATACCCAAAGAGAAAATAGGGAAATAGAGTGGATGGCATGCATCCCAACTCAAAGCCTACAACTTAGCGGATAGTAAGGGAGATTTTTATGAAGAACTTTGAGATGTGGGATAGAAGGTGATTTTCCCAGTTCAGTGCTGTACTTGGTCTACTTGGACATGGTTCTTCTGGATTCTGAAGATCACAAAGTTAGGGTCTTAAAATACAGTGCTATTTGAACAAATCATAATTATTTCATTTTAAACTCAAGAATTGTTCTTTTAAATGATGATAATTAATTCTACCTATTACTTCAAATGCAGAAAAACCTTAATGTAGGCTTGCCTTCCGAAGCAAAGTCTAACTTGAACATAATCAACTGAGAACAACACAACACTGTGGTGGAACTAAATAAATTTACATCCTCAGTAATTAATGAATGGCCTTGTAGCCTAGCATCATGTATATTTTGACATTTTGCTTAAAATGCTATAAGGTGTCTTTCTTTGAGTGTAGTTCACCTTTCTAACTAATCAACTATTTCAGTAAGATTTGTGCTTGGTTTGTATCTCTTAAAAGCAACTAAAGGTCTTTGCCCGTGAAGGGCATTGATGAATTACCAGTCTGCCGTGAACCTGAGAACGAAGATTGAAGGCCATGTGATGTTTACTTCCTAGTTCTATTTATATAAACATAACTCATGCTTCTTGATTTTAAAAACATTCAACAACACAACAAGCTCACTTGTTTTTCTTCTACCTTTATATTCATATAAATATGTAATTTCAGTATCGGGTGTCTCTTCTTAGTTGAAATTTATCTCACAGAGGTTTTAGTAGTGATTTAAAATTACTTAAGATTATTAGATTAAAATGCAACAATTATGTAACTATTTCCGTAATAAGATTTCTAGTGTCTTAATTGCTAACATAAGAACAACTGAATTGAGAGAACAAAACTTTTATAAAAAAAAAAGTTAAACACCCCCTAAAAAGATTTTGAGACAGCAGAACCTGTGCCAGAGCATAAACTGACATGTTTGAGTTTAAAATCAAACTAGAGGTGTCAAAACCCATCTGTTTAGTCGCTGGTTTCAGCGAATGATTGGCAACTTTCAGCGTCTCCTCTATCGAAATAGGAAGGATCCTAACTTTTTCCTCCCCGAAGTCTGCAGCAATTCAGGGGAACATTAAGAATGAATATGTCAGGGTGAGAATGTGACCGCGGCCCCTGTGCCAGCAGGTGATTTTACACCCAGTACCTGAGCACAAAGCAGCCCCAGTCAGTTTATGCGCGCACATCTGTTCCGAAGCGCAGTATAGTTAATTTCAGTGACTTGTATTTTGATTCACAGCTGTTATGAAATAAGGATTCCACTTTTGTCATGTTGGCTACAAATACTTCCTTCTGCCAGATGGGATCTACTTTCTGGGGAAGGAAGCACAACTTGGGAGGGTAGAGGAGACTCAGCGAGGAGCTGCTGAGCAGATGGGCCTCAGCCCCTCTGACTCAAACTGGAGGGGTTGAGGACCCACTGCCGGCAGAGAGGCAGTGCGAAGAGAGAGTGCTCGTTGGGAGTTTGCTGCGTTCCTGTTGCCTGGTAAATTCATCGTCTCGGGTGTGTTAAGTGAGAATTGAAACCAGGAGTATTCTTTTTGGGTACTGTCCTTCGGTTTCGGAAATGGATCAGAAATAGCGTGCTGTCTGAAGACGGATCATTGCCCACTTGGTAAATACTGAAAAGAGTTTAGGGAGCTGAAATCCTTTGCATCCGAGTTCTAATGTTACAAAGAGAGAAAAAATGGGAATCTAGACATGTTGGAAGGTGAAAGAGCAAAAGCTATTCATTTTATACTGAGGAGTCAATATAGGCATCATAGAAAAACTATGTTAGCATATATATTTATAAACATATAAAAGGAAAAGCAGATGTGGAAATTGGTAAGTGAAGCCTGCCGTGGCAAGAGACCCAGGAGAGTGTGTGATCTACGTCTCCCCGTGGGCTGCACACCACCCCTTGGTGGGTGCCCTGTCCTACACTGAGCGTTGAGAGAGGCACTGTGATGCCTGGAGTTGAGGAACTCAGAACACGTCGCTGTTGTGCGAAGTGAGGAAGGCAGAGGCAGGTCCAGCGGGCTCTCTGCACGCCCCCAGCCCTCTTTCACTCGGAGAGGTCAAGTCTGACTTCATAGTTGGCGCTCTGTGTGCCCGCTGGAAACTAATATGGTCTAATAAGTGCACTATTTGTGCCACAGCGCCACGTGGATGTGCCGTGGTTTTTTGTATCCACTGGAGTTATGCAGATATATTCTCCTATAGGAAGCAGTATGTCCCCTTCACTAAGACCACCTAAAAGGTTCACGGAGCAGATGTCTTTGCATGCCTGCCATGTTTCCTAAGCTCAGTTTTGAGAACAGGATGTGACGAGGGTTTTTTCTATCAATTTCAGGTAGAACAATAACCAGTCTGGCATATATACAGGAATTGCTAAACTATTGATATTTCTAAACATTTTATTTATAGAACCAGATTGCTTTGTGGTCCATACTGTTGTAGGAAATCCAGGACTACTGTTTATCACATACTGTTATAAAGTTAAGCAAATCTCCAGCATGATAGTGATTATTGGAAAAGCTGTTCTCAGAACATGGTACAATTTCAGCAACTTCCTACAATTAACCTTGTTTTTTTAAAATTCATTAGTATGTGTTTGTGACACATAATGCATTCCTCCCAGGATGTGATGCATATACACACACACTTGTGGCATTTTGCTTCCTCTGTTGTCACCTCCTTCCCTTCTCCCTCATCTTGCCACTTCCTGCTCCTCTCTACAGAGTCCACCTCTTGTTTCCTCAGCTCTTTGTCCTTGATTTGCTTTAGGTGTACATAAGGATAACATTCAATATACGGAGTTTGTAACTGTACATTACATATCTTGTTTCTTTTCTCCCACTTCTCTTCTATTCCCTTCAAACCCTCTTGCCATCTTTATTTATAAAAGCTTTGTTTCTATTTTTTTATTCTATTATTTTGTTGTCTTTCTGCCCCACCATTTTCTCCCCATTGTTCCCCTTCTCATTGAAAATTGTCTTCCCACTTCCCAATCTATTATATATTTTGGTTTTTATTTAGACTTTTGGATTGTCACACCAGGGAAATCCTGTAATATCTGAACATGTGTGTCCAATTTATTTCATATAATAGTATGGTCTCAAGCTACATTCATTTAGCTATAAATGTCTAAAGTTTATCCTGCTATCAGCATTGGTGTACATACATCACTCTGGTATGATGCTTTGCTTGCTTTTGAGAAGATAGCAAGAAAGGGAATAAGTCGGTCGAACGGGTTCTCTAGTTCCAGTGTTTTTTAGAAATATCCACAGTGGCAGTACCAGTCAACACTCCCACCAACCATGGACAAGGGTTTCTCCTACAGCTCTCCTTTTCTCCTACAGCTACCCCAGCATTTTTTTGTTGATTTATGGGTAATAGCTGTTCTTTGTGGAGTGCGATGGAATCTCAGCATCTCTCAACTGACCAGTGATGTTGAACATTTTTTTTGACATTTTTTTACTCCTCCATCTGAGAAATACATGTTTACTTCAGATACTCAGTTTTGTATTGAGATTTTAGATTTGGAAGGGTCTTTTATTTTGGGGTTCCTTATATATAGAAATTAATCCGTTGTCTGAGGTACAGCTAACAAAAGTTTTCCCAAACTGTAGGTTGTGAGTCTTTAACTGTGAGTCTTCAATCTGTCATTGATTTCCATTGCTGCACACCATGATTTTAATAAGATGAAATCCCAGTTGTTAATTCTTTGTGAAAGCTTGTAGGGTTTTTATCATGAATGTGTGTGGCACTTTGTCAGCTGCTTTTTTCTGCGTCTTTATTATGTATTTAGTAGAGGGTCTCACTACACAGATAGGACTCATAGTGGTTTTCAGCCTCCCAAGTGCTGGGATTATAGGTGCGCACCATTATGCTCAGCCTACATTTATTGACCTATGTATGTTGAACCATTCCTGCATCCTTGGGATGAATCCTGTTTGGTCGTAGTATAAAATGGTCTTAATAATTTGCTGCATTCTGTTTGCCAGGATTTTCCTGAGGATTTTTGTATCTATGTTACTTAAGAAGACTGGCTCATAGTTCTCTTTTTTGGTTGCATATTTCTCTGCTTTGGCTATTAAGGGACTTCTTGCTTCCAAGAACGAATTTAGGAGCATTATTTGTTATATAATTCCATTACGGAGTCTGAGAAATAGTGGTATTAAGTCTCCTGTAAATTTCTTGTAGAATACAACACGGAATCTGTCAGGATCTGGGCTTTTCTTTGTTGATAGGTTTTTATTTGCATCTTCAATTTCATTGATTTATATTAAGTCATGTAGAACTTTTGTATCTTCTTCATTCAAATTTGGTAATTCATGTAAACCAAGGAATCTACCATTTCTTGTTTTCCATCTTATTAGTATATAGGTTCTCAAAGTATTTATTGAAGTTCTCAACTTCTGCAGAATCTGTTGTGATTTCTCCCGTTTTTTCCTAGTTAAATGAATTTGAGTCTTTTTTAAAAATGTATTTGCTACAGGGACGCAGTACACAGATCGAACCCATAGTGAACCTCCTGTTTTCATCCTCCCAAATGCCGAGGTTACCTGCTTGTGCCACCTCACTCAGTCTCAATCAGAGTCAGTGCACCGTGGGGGTGGGGCCAGCATGGCATGCCAGGGATTGAACCCCAGTTGCACATCTATTAAGCCCATTTCTTCAAAAGTTTGGTTTAGTTGTAATACTTCATTGTTTATTTTTTTTGTTTAGCTGATCTATTTGTGACAGTGGAGTTATAAGGTCTCCCAATACAACTGTTATTAGTGATTTGATTTTTTATGTCTGTTAATGTTTGTTTTATATAGTTGAGTACACTGGTAATTGGTGCATATATATTTAGGATTCTCTCTTCCTCTGACTGTTCCCTTTACAATAATGTGGTGATCTTCTTTGTCTCCCTTTATCATTCTTGGCTTGAAATGAACTTTGTCTACAAGTAGAATAGTTACCCCCTGCTCCTTCCAGGTTCCTGTAACATGTAGTATTAGTTTGCATCCCTTGACTTTCAGTGTATGAAATTCTTTTTGAATTAAATGAGTTGCTCATGTGCAACATATTGTTGGATCTTGCTACTTGACAAACTATGCAGTCTGTTTCTTTTGAGTGGTGAATTGAGATTCTTGACATTGATGGTTATAACTGAGGTGCGTTGATTTTTTTCTTGCTATCTTATTTTTCATTCCTTGTCCACCTGTGTTATTTGTTTTCCTTGCCTGGTACATTCACTTCGTTTAGTTTCATGGAATTTAGGCCTCATTATCATTTCTTTTCCCGAGAACATCCTTTATTTTGGAATGCTGGTTTGATTTTTATGAATTTTTGTATGTGTTCTTTGACACAGAATTATCTCATTTCTCTTTTGATTCTGAAACATAGTTTTTCAGATAGTTACTCTGGGCTGAAGATTATTACCTTTTAGGGCTTGAAGTACATCATTCTAATCTCTTCTCAACTTGAGGGCTTGTATTGAGAAGCTTTCTTTGACCCCTACAGATTTTCCTTTATATGTAATTTGTATTTTCTCTGTAACAGCTTAACGTTTATTTTTTCTGTTGAATTTCTAGAATGTTGACTATTACATGCCTTGACCATGGCTAATTTGAGTTCTGTGTGTCTTGTTTACCTATATGTCAGATTTCTTTTCTCTGGATGGGAAGTTTTCTGGCATTGCACCTATAAACAACTTTTTTAATGTTTTTGTGTTATTGGCTGCTTTTACATTAACTTTGATCAATCTGTTATTCTTCTTTGCACCATCTAGCAGCTGCTGGGTTGATTTTGTGCTGTTTATCTTTTCACTAACCACATTCCTGTCTATCATATCTGATATTTTGTCTTCATATTGGCTCATTCCACTGCACATATTTTCAATGGAATTTTTAACCTCCTAGATATCTGAATCTGTTTCATGGATTCTATTTCTTTCATTTTAGGGCATTAATAGTTTCTATCATTTTCCTAAAGTCCTGTTTACTTGCACTTGACAGTAGTGTGTCATTCCACATTCCAAGCTAGCTTCAGCTCTCCTACAAACCACTCTGAACTTTCATGTACTCAGCATACAAGAATGTCCAGTGCTTCCTGTCCACAGTCTTTAGACACTTTAATTCCTTGTGGCCCATTCTCTATCATCTCTGGACTATTTGGAAAATGTAAGTGATCTCATAGTTTTCGTGGTTTTCCATGGAATCCTTTTATGTGTCCCTTTCATTTCAGTGTTGTATCCTAGTATCACATCTGGATTTATCAGAGCAACTCCCTGCTTATAGAGAAGCAAAACCGTAAGTCAACGCAAGGGAGTGTTTACAGGATGAAGTGGTGTTACTCACTAAGAAGGCAGCATTAGGTAGAATTGGGCAGTTATGGTGTTTGGGCTATAGTTCTACAATATTGCCATTTATATCATACTTACTTGTGCATGTTACGGAAGCATGTACAGTGCATTTTAGACTAGTAATCAACAGAAACAGAAGAATGTTCATATCATTATCCATTCTTTTATTCATAAATTGTTTGCCCCAAAAGTTACACAGCATTATATGAAGAGGAAATTGAGGCAGAACCCATGTTCGTATGCCATAAAAATAGTGAAACCACAAAACTTAGTGCCTCAGAAAAATCTTGTAACTATTATTTCACTATTTTAACTCCTTGATACAGACTCAGATCTTCCTAGTGAGTGAGAAAAAAAACATCCAATGCATGTATTGTGATCTCTCCTGCCCTCTGATTAAAAAAATAGTCTCTAGTGTCTGCCATCATAATTTATCACATTAAGAAGGGAATTGCCTCAACTGTGAACTTAGCCCCAGGATATCATGGAGATTAGCTCCAGCTTATAGGGAAGCAACACCATAAGTCAACAGAAGTAAATTTTGTGTCCTAGGTTTTGTGTGGCTGAGAGAAATAAGTGCAGAATATTCTACTTTCTCTTTATGCTTCCAGGATTAACACGTGAGCTCCCCAAGCTAACAATCAAAATTTCATTTGGTTTAGTATGGCGTAGTGTCACTGCGAAGATGTGTATTTTTGTTTTTTGAAAAAAAAAAAAAATTCATAGCTTACTATGCATGTCACTCACGTTCCTTTCCCTACCCTGGATCTTCTTTCTGTATATTTCCTGGATTACGAGTTTGTTGCATGTTGTTATGAAATTTATTGCTGTCCAGCAGATATTTCTGGCTTTGTGGGTGTGTTCTGCACATTTTGGTTTGCTGTGCTCCTAGCCACATGTGGTCGTTGAGACTGAGGAACCAAATGGCTACTTTTAGTTAACTTCTGTTTCCTTCAGTTAAATAGAGTAAATACATGTGGCTGTTGGTTACGATATTGGACAGTGAAAATCTAGTTATATTGTGAGGACTCCAAATAATTACTGAATGCACAATATGTTAATGGAATCTTGAAATATCTGAGAGAAATTTAAGTTATTTTCAAATGTTAGAGAACATTAACTGCTCACTTCAACAAACAAATAGGACCAACTTGAGACAGCACAGCCGACCCCAGACTTTGCCACCCTCCTTGAACCCGCTCACACCACCCAGCCAGAGAGACCAGCCTGAGACAGTGGCTGACTCCAGCAGCCTCCTGGATCCCACCCCAAGCTCTCCCAGTGAGTGGGAATTTGCATTACTCACAAGGATTCCCACATCAGTGAGTGTGTGGTGAGTATGAGGGAGAGCCTTTGACTTCTTCCCACGTGGGCTACCCAAATACCCACCCCGAAGCCCTCCAAGCCAGTGGCCAGCCTGAAACCTCAGGATCCACTCACCAGCACCTCCCCAGATCCCCTGCCCTAAAGCCTGCTGACTGACTGGGAATTTCCCCAACTCCCTCGGCATCAAAGTTCAGTGAGTGTAGAACTCCAGGCCCGCAGTGCCAGAGGAACATTTTCCAGTGATTTCTGGTCCCACTCCATGCCCTGAAACCCAGCCCAGCATGGCCTGGGAGTGAGGACTTCAGGCCCGCTGCACAGGAGGGACCTTTCCAAGCTTTCCGGGTTCCGGCCTGTAGACCCAGACCCAGCACAGGCTGGCTGACGCAGTACAGCCTACCCGGTGAATAAGATCATCCACCATCCTTTTGGGAGCCCAGCAGACACCACCAAAGCCCAGGCCTGCCCACCTAGAGAGCGACCTGCCTGACACAGGAGGGCTGACTCTGATAATTTTCCAGATCCTTGCCCCAAAGCCAGCCAAGACAGTGGGAATTTTCATTACTTGCTCTGCATCGCAGTTCAGTTCCTGCTCGCCTGACCAGGGAACCAGCAGAGGGGAACCACAGGAGCTGCAGCAAAAAGGAACTGAACACAACAGCTCGATCCAGGATAGGCATACCTGGATAATCTCAAGCTTAATAGACTGGCACCTGAATCTCATAACAAGCTAAGGTTATAGCTGCACCAAAGCTTTACACCAAAGGTCAAAGGTCAATGCAATACAAAATGACAAAAACAAGGGGAAAAAAAGCAGTCCCAGACCTCGAGTCCACCAGTAAGGACAGAGGACACAAGCTCAGCTGTAATGAATGAATTAACAGCAAAGGAACAACAGCAGCAAGGTATAGAGGAAATGAGACGAGAAGTAAATCCCCAAATCAAAAAAGAAATATCTGCATACATAGTATCTGAAATTCCAGATAAGAATCAATTCCAGAAACATGGGTGGAAAAACAATGCTCACCTAGAACAAGTGCAGAAAGCACTATTCCAGGTGAAAGATATGAATTAACAGCATCTGAAGCAAAGACACAATAGCAGAAAGGTCATGAGCAACTCAAAGCAGAAATAATTTCTGAAATCCAAAAAGAATTCTTTGAAACCATAGCATCTGAAATACGGAAACAAGTCTGGAAATATACAGAGGAAACCCAACTTGAAAGAAACATTGCAGAAAATGAATTAATAATTACCTCTAAAGAAGACATATATAAAAAATTGAGATCAGAAATATGATGGATTCCTTGAATGAGTAATACAGAAATGAAATAGAACACATGAAACACAGTCAAAGAGATATAGAAGAACAAAAAATATCAATCATGAGTCTACAAAATTGTTTGAGTGAAAGTGAAGACAGAGTTTCAGATCTTGACGATGCCGGTACAGCCAGTGAAAAGATAAGAAAGGATCTCTTAAAAACAACAGAATGCAGGAAAAGATAATCCATCACCTGCAAGATGACACCAGGATGAACAATGTGAGAATAATTGGTTTCAACGAGAATGAAGGAGTCAATACAAATGACATAAAAAGAATGTGGGGAGAAGTAATCGCAGAAAACATCCCAAATATGAGAAAACAATCCAGCATTCAGGTCACCAAAGTGACTTGAATAACTTCAACCCAAGTAGAAACACACCGAGACATATAATAGTTAAGATCCCAGAAATTCAACACAAAAATAATATACTGAAACTTGCTACAGAGAAGAAGCAGATCACATTCAAAGGAAAACGCATCAGAATTACAGCTGACTTCTCTACACAAACAATGAAGGCAAGAAGAGCATGGAGCAGAGTTCTTCATGTCCTACATGAAAACAAATTCCAGCCCAGACTATTATACCCTGCGAAACTCTCTTTCAAGTTTGATAGAGAAGTGAAACACATCCATGATAAAGAACAACTAAAGAATTTCATGATGACAAAGCAATCCCTTCACAGGCTGCTGAAAGATGTTCTAGAGAGAGACCAGATGATCAGCACTCCATGAATGAGAATGGAAGGAACCCACTAAACAGGACAGACAACTAAACACAGGATACAAAGGAGTAAACAACACCAGGCAAATATCATGAGAAACATAAGTCAGTACATTTCAATTAAAACCATCAATGTAAACGGACTCAATTCTTCAATTAAGAGAAATAGACTGGCACAGTGGATTAGGAAACAAAATCCAACAATATGCTGTATGCAAAAACACCTATAACTCAAAAGGACATTCATAGGCTCAAAGTCAAAGGATGGAAAACAATACTACATGCCCCAGCACCTCAGAAAAAAGCAGGAGTAGCAATTCTGTTTTCAGACAATCTCAACTTGAAACAAAGAATGATCAAATGACACAATACATATTGGTCAGGGGAAAAATTCAAGAGCAAGAGGGAACACTTATTAATATCTATGCACCAAACACAGGAGCACCCAACTATGTAAGACAAATCTTAATGGACCTGAAAAACCTAATGTCTAAGAACACAATCTTAACAGGAGACCTTAACACACCCTTATCTCAAAAAGATAGGTCAACCAGACAAAAATTAGCAAAGCAGTACAGAACTGAACCAGAGCTTGGAACAAATGGACCTGGTGGACATATACAGAGTGTTCCATGCAACCACAACTGAATACACATTTTTTTTAGCTGCACACAGGTCATTTCCCAAAATAGACCACATACTAGTCCAGAGGTCATGCGTAAGCATATGCAAGAAAACAGAAATTATCCCATGAATATTATCTGGCCACAGTGCAATGAAACTGGAACTAAATGACAGAAGAAACCACAAAAACCCACTAAATTCGTGGAAACTAAATAACACCTTACTCAGCAATCAATGGGTTGCAGCAGAAATTAAACAAGAAATTCAACAATATGTACAATTCAATGAAAATTCAAGTACACCTTACCGGAATTTGTAGGGTGCGATGAAAGCAGTTCTTAGAGGCAAAATCATATCTATGAACTCACACATTAGGAAAACAGAACAGGAAAAAATTAGCAACCTAATGTTGCACCCCCGACAACTAGAAAAAGAAGAGCAAACAAAACCCAGAGCACAAAGATGGGAAGCAATCATAAAGATTACAGCAGAAATTAATCCAATTGAGATGAAGAAAATAGTTCAAAGAATCCACAAATCAAAAAGTTGGTTCTTTGAAAAACTAAATAAAGTTGATAAGCCTCCATCCAACCTCATCAAAAAGAGGCAAAAGAAAATTCAAGTACAAGTGATAAGGAATGAAAAGGGTGAATCATCACAGACCCAGTGGAAAGTCAGATTATCAATAGTTACTTCAAAAATCTTTTTACGCTCACAGAATAGAAGACACAGAAGGAATGGACAGATTCATCCAAAGGTAAATTTACCAAAGCTGAATCAAGAAGATATAACAACTCTCAATAAGCCAATAATAGCTAACAAAATACGAAAAGTAATAAAAAGCCTACTGACAAAGAATAGAAATTTTTAGTAATAAAAAGCCTACTGACAAGAAATTTATACAGGATATAATCCACACACTCCACAAACTCTTCCATGAAGTTGAAAAGGAGGCAGTTCTCCCAAAATCATTTCTGGAAGCAAGTATAATACTGATTCCAAAACCAGAGAAAGACACAACCCAAAAGGAAATCTACAGGCCAATCTCCCTCATGAACATAGACACAAAAATACTCAACAAAATCCAGGCAAATAGAATACAGCAAATCATGAAGAAGATCATGCACCATGACCAGGTAGGATTCATCCCAGGGATTCAAGGATGGTTCAATGTTTGAAAATCTATAAATCTAATACACTGTATTAATAGACTGAAATCTAAAAACCACATGATCATCTCAGTTGATGTAGAGAAAACTTTTGACAAAGTCCAACACTCATTCATGTTCAAGGCCCTAAAGAAAATTGGAAGAGATGGACTCTACCTTAACTTGATAAAAGCCATCTATGACAACCAAAAGCTAATATAATTCTAAATGCAGAAAACTAAAATCTTTTACTCTTACATCAGGTACAAGACAAGGATGTCCTCTATCACCCCTCCTATTCAATATAGTCTTGGAATCCTTAGCAACAGCCATTAGAAAAGCCAGAGAAATAAAAGGAATAAGAATAGGTAAAGAAGAAGTTAAATTATCACTACATGATACTTTACTTGGAAGACCCCAAAACTTCCAACAAGAAACTGTTAGAACTGTTATGGAAATTCAGTAGTATAGCAAGATACAAAATCAATACTCAAAATTCAATAGCATTCCTCTACACAGATAACAAGCACACTGAAAGGGAAACAACAGACATAATACCTTTTACAATAGCACTGCGGAAAATGAAATACCTTGGGATTCACTTAATCAAGGAAGTAAAAGATCTTTTCATGGAAAATGAGATTATAGAAAAGAGATTACAGAGGATTTCAGAAAATGGAAAGATATTCCATGCTCCTGGATAGGAAGAATCAATATCGTGAAGATGGCCATACTTCCAAAATTTTTGTACAGATTTCATGCAATCCCTATCAAATAGCCACCAACATACCTCCCAGACACAGAGAAATCCTTCCTAAAATTTATTCGGAACCACAAACAACCTAGAATAGCAAAGGCAATCTTGGCCAATAAAGACAAGGCAGGAAGCATCACAATTCCTGATTGAAATTATACTAGACAGCCACTGTGATAAAATCAAAATGCTATTGGCAACAAAATAGACCTGAGGATCAATCGAATAGATTAGAAGTTGCAGAAGCATCTATGAACACACTCAGCCAACTGGTCTTCGACAAAGGGGCCAATCATACTTACTGGAAGAAAGATAGCCTCTTTAACAAATGATACTGGAAAACTTGGCTTTCTAAATGCTGAAAACTAAAACTTGACCCAGCTCTGTCACCATGCACTAAGTTAAAGTCAAAATGGATTAAAGATCTAAACATTAAAACAGAAACACTCAATCTCCTGGAAGAGAAAGTAGGAGGAACTCTTGAAGACATAGGGGTAGGTAAAGAGTTCATGAACAAACATATATTTGCACGGGAAGCCCTTGAAAGAATCAAGAACTGGGCTCAACTCTTCTTGAGGAGCTTGAGCATGTCAAAAGAAATTGGAAACAGAGTGAAAATACAACCCACAAATTTTGAAAATATCCTAAGTAATAAGCAATCAGACAAAGGTCTGCTATCTAGAATATATAAAGAACTAAGATGTAACAGGGCCCTCAAATTTAAAGACCCAATTCAGAAATGGGCATCTGAGATGAACACACACTTCTCAGAGGACGAAATTAAAGAAGTGAATAAATAGATGAAAAATGCTCCACATCGCTAGTCATACGTGAAATGCAAATAAAAATAGCACTGAGATACCATCTCCCTCCAGAAAGAATGGCTATCATAAGGAAATCAACCAACAACAAATGTTGGTGAGGCTGTGGTGAAAAGGAACACTTCTCCACTGCTGGTGGGAATGTAGCCTGGCACAACCATTATGGAGGTCAGTGTGGAGACTCCTCAAAAGAGTAGGACTAGAAATCCCACTCAAGTCAGCTATCTCCCTACTGGGAATTTTCCCAGAGGAGCTGAAAACATTGTATCATAGTGATATATGTGTACCTATGTTTAGAGTAGCACAATTTGTGCTAGCAAAATCTTGGAAACAACCAAGATGTCCATCACATCACGAATGGTTGAAAAAGATGTGGAATTTCTATATAATGGAGTATTACTCAGCTATTAAGAATGATAAGCTTGAAACATTTATATTGAAGTTGATGCCACTTGAACATATACTCATAAGTGAAATTAACCAAGACACACATGTGTAAATATCATATAGTCTCCCTAGCATAAGAAGCGAAAAGAAGAAATACAAATGGAAATGCACAACAACAACTAAAAACAATTGAGTCAGATAAGGCAAAGTGAATGGCATATGCTGCAGGATACTAAACAGCTTTTCTTCTGGATGATTACCAACCTAAATTCACAGATCAAAATTGGAGAAATAGAAGAGCCACAAGGCCAGCCAACATTTTGGCCTTAGCCTTTCAAGGTCAGCGAAGACTCAGGACATAGGAGAACCTGTACTGCAACATCATGACACTCAGCTGAGCCCCAAATTTTCTGAAGAAGGAGATCATTGAGCCACAGAGGAAAGAGATTGAAGTTCTGTAGTATGCCTGGGTAGAGTCCCATGGAGAGAAAACTTTCTCTCAGGCTCTCAAAGAGAGCAAACTGGTCAAGCATTGGCCGTGACTCATCCACATGGATGACACAGACAAAGGATCTACAGAACAATGTACAGGACTATAAGACAAACCCTGAGGGGACTTCACTGACCTCATAAGAAACAAAAAATTCATGTGTTGGTATGTAGGTCTTGTTCTATCTAGGTGTGTGTAGAAAAGTATAAAAATGAGGTATACACTGTGGGGCCATAATAATAAGTTGAGCTGGAAATGGCTATGGTCGACAACTTCTTCAGATAACTCACTATTGTTGCGGAATGCTGGACTGTGTTGGATTGTGTCATCAAGTTAAGGCTCCTAAATTAATTGAATGACAATGGAGTTCCCATCTTTAACAGGTGTAGACAAAGGAAGGGGTATAGAAAGGAAGAATCATGATGTGTGTGTATGGACAGTACAGTTGGGATAGATAAAGCTGTGCTTCTACATAATTCTATGAGATGCAAGATTTGCACTAATGGTGGTTGGACAGGATATTATGTCGGGTTCTACTACTATGGACAACCACTAGGAACATAACAAGGTACAAAGTATTAATTATTAAATCTTTGATGTAATTTAGGTATAAAAAATAAGATATGTAAACAGCTACACTCTTAATTTACTGATAAGAGACATATGCTGTAGTAATGTCTGTAAGTATAATATCAGGTATGGACCTTCTATGATACCAATATTTTATGAAAACAGTTTGCAATGTATTAATTTATCAAACCCATCTTGTCAAGGTATCTTAAAACTGTCTCATTGATATTTGTACTTCAACAAAATAAAAATAAAAATAAAATAAATAATAAAGAAAAACAACAAACAAATAGAAATTAGGAGCACAAAAGCGATGCTAGCCATTGGCTTCTTTCCAGTTCTCGAGGCAAGGCATCTCTCTTGCTCTTTGCAGCTGAAGAGGAGCAGAGGTAGCTGTAGACCTTCTGAAATGTGCTTTAGGTCATGGCTCTGTAGAGGTTCCAACAACTCCTGTTCTTCTCAGTTAGGCTACCATGACTAGCTTGCATTTACTGGCAAAAGTGCCAAGAAGTAGCCCAAGTTGTTTCTGGTTTTCAGAGTACTTACGAATGCACAGCTTGCTGCAAATATAAAACATGTGGGAAAATCCCATAGAGAATTGGCTTCCTTCATGATTGAATGCTAGTACTTGATGGTACAGGGAAAAGCAGTCTTCTTCTTGTACCAGCCAACAGCTGGTGTTATTTGATAAATAATCATTATGAGTAAAAACACATGTTTTTCATGTTTTTCTGTCAGGTCTGTCTGAGGTTTGTGTTCAAACGTACATCTTTTCTTAATAATACAATCAATAGTTTAACTTATTTACAAAGATTCAGGCAAAATTATCTCTTCTTTTTTTTTTTTTTTTTTTTTTTTTTCAGAACCTGGGATTGAACTCAGGTCCTTCCTTCCTTCCTTCCTTCCTTCCTTCCTGGAGCTGGGAATTGAACTCATGCCCTTGTGCTTCCCACGCAAGCACTTATTCAACTGAGCTACCTCCCCAGCTCTTCTGCAGTCCTTTCAAATTCGAAGTTTATAGATTTGCTGCTTTGTGTCTACTCACACATAAACCATAAATGTGAGTATTTTCTTGTGAATTTATTTTCTGCCATTAAACCCCAAAACTGTCTTGTATAAAGAATCTTGTTTTATTCTTTGTGAACAAAACAATTCTGTCCAAGTTAACCTCACCTGATATTTTTGTGTGTGTGTTTTAAGATGAAATAAATGAAAACAAATAACAAGAAGACAATAACAAAGCAAGAAAAGACAGTAAAAATGGCACAGAATTTCACGTATAGAAAATTAACAATGGTTGTTATACATTGTGATCATCAAATTTGTTGCTCAGATTACCAGATACAGGCATGGAAGCCTGATCAAACAGTTAAATGCTAACTCTTCCTTTCAATAAATCTTAATTTTTTCCTTGTCTTTTTGATCTTTTTTTTTAAAAAAAAGTTATTTCAAAGAGTACAGAAGTAATAGGTAAAGGTACAGGATGCCGTGGTTCAATCCCACCGCCACCTGTCTTACCAGACCTTCTCTTATGGCAACCTGAGCCAGTCTCCCCCCAAAAAAATCATTCTCAACTTTGGGGCTGAGGAGATAACTCAGGAGAGTAAGTACTTGCTTGACAAGTGCAAGGTCCTGAGTACTATCCCCACTACTACAAAAAAAAAAAAAGAAAGAAAGAAAGAAAAGAAAAAGAAAGGAAGAAAGAAAGAGAGAAAGAAAAGAAAAAGAGTAACAGATAAACATTAGGAAAAAAGTAATAGATAAAATATTTTTAATGATACAATATTAAAAAATAAAATGAAGGATATTCAAGCATAATTATTATATTGCACACTGCTTGGTCTTTGAGGTATTTGCTTGGATTACAGATATTAGCATATAAAATTGCTTAAAATAAAAATGGTAGGGGACCAAGAAGATGACTCAGTGGAATAAGCACTTCCGTGGCAAGCGCAAGGGCCTGAGTTCAATACCTGGTTCATCAAATAAATAAATAAATAAATAAATAAATAAATAAATAAATAAATAAATAAATAAAATAAAAATGGTAAATGTTAACTGCTACTTTCAGAAAATAGATATATATTAGTAGTCCAATCTTCTCAGCTATGCAGTGCACATACGTACATGATTTTCCTCCCTTCTTTTTTTCCTATCATTTCACCTTTCCTTCATTTCAGTTGTTTATTCCTTATGTCCAGCTTCTTTCTGTCGTACTATATCTATCAGTAGAACATCTTGGCCTTTTTTTTTTTGTACAGTCCAAACTCAAGACCTTGTGCTGGCTAGGATGTGGTTGGTCTTAACACAGTTTCCCACTTCCGTCTCATAGTTCTGTCAATTAAATCTAAGATTCAAAAGTCAGGGATACCTTCTTTAGGACTATTTTTCAATACCTGTCAGAGAAGGAAATATAAGTTTTATTCCTTCTATACTGTAGGCATACTGTTACTACTTGTATGTAAGCAGAAAAAGATGCATTCAGGCCATATCAATGCCATGTACAACTACTCCGTTGGCCAAACCCATTCATAGCTTTGGTGAGCATGACCTCTGAGACGTGGACTGGCATGAGACAGAGCTCACTGGCAGTTTCTGGAGTTGTGTCAACATGCTTGGTAAAATGAAATCTCTAGAGAGTTTATCTTATCATCTTGTATTTGATTCTTAAATTTCTTTCCTGAAATTTCCCATTGGATATAACAAAATTTTGCAGAGTCTGACTCAGTATTGACTGAAGAGAAACACCAAGGCCAAATCCAGGTGAACACTTAGGATGGGCTTCTTGGTGGACATGCACATTGGCTGTCAATTAATTAGAGAATATCAGCATAACAGAAAGCGTTGTACACAGCAGGATCGATATTTAGGAACTATATAATACAGTTCTGCCACCAAAAATTAAGCACAAATACTACATATACTCTACATTGCATTTTTCTATTTTTAATCCTAGAAGTAAGAGAAATGTGATAACTTGTGAAAGATACTTTATAGTTAAATTTGTTTGAATAAAATAAATCAATGCTCAACAAATATGCTTTTTAGAATATAAAACCCTTGCTGTTTCAGCAAGATGCTTAAATTTTAACATCAGTAGTATAAACTTTATCTACCTTATGTACTGCATCTGCTTCTTAGACTCCATAAGAAGTAAGGGAGCCACAGTTTCTTTAGGAAACAGCTGAATGGTTTATGTCTCAAGTGATACCTTTCCCCACCCCCCGACTCACTCACGGGACAGCAAAAGTACAATTACATTGATTTTAAATCACATTTAACATTATGCATTGATTGGATACAAATGCTTTGGAGCAGATGTCACATTGTTCAGCTCCAAAAAGCCTCTATATCAGATAACAGAAGCAATGTGAGCTTTCATTTCTGTTAAGTAATTCAGCTGCTGCTATAAGTCATGAGAGCGAGATACCATTCACGAGGATAGCAAATGGCTTCCAAACCTTGTTATTGAAATGCAGCCTTCAGTTGAGTTTATTAGCTTGTTCTTTAATGCCATTTATATTTTATTACTGTGGAGTCCAGTCACAGGATCCTGGAAATGGAGTTTTCTTTAAATAAATTGTTCCTAAAGTTTATAAAGTCTTTTGTTAAGTGATGCCTAGCAGCAGACGCAATGTCGGCCAAGCCAGGTTTTGAGATAAGGGAAGGTAAAATTGTTCTTCTCCGCGGTCTGTGACAGCATCTCTATGTCTTTAACTCTGTTTCTGTCATCTTCCATCTGGAGAGCAAATTCCTTCTGAGGGGTGTGGTGGGGCAGTTAAGGGATGTCTTAGAAGGGTAGAAGCTGGAGAAAGCCTCCTTATGTTCAAAATGGTTCTGCACAAAGTAGTCGCCTTTTCACACCTGGGAATCCTCAAGAGTGATAGCACTGAGAAGAAAAGCTGCCCATCAAATGACCCACCAGGCATGTCACTCTCAGGCTTGGAAGAAGGTTGCACAGGCTCCAGCTGCATCGAGTGGCCAGGAGTACTTTGGTAGTTATTCCAGTGTGTCTACTCAAATTTCTTTCATCTTCTCTAAGCATGGCATATGCCAAATTTCAAGCTGGGAGTATAATGTGCCACTCACATTTCTACTGCTGCAGAAAAACAACTTAACTATATGAGGTATAGGAGGAAAAGCTCATTTTTGGGTCATAGTTTCAGTCCATGTTTGACTGTCTTAAGGCCCAAGAAACATCATGGCAGAACGCTATGGCTGAGAAGAACTGTTTGCTATATGGGAGCAAGGAAAGAGAGAGAGGAGGACAGATCCAGAGAACACTTCCACCCTCCAAAGTCAGGCCCCCCAATGACTACCTACTCTGACTCTATCCTACCTCTAAGAGCCTACTGAGCTATGAACTTCTCACTGGAGTTGATGACACCACATGGTGAATTTTCCCCAAACTTCTATATCAGATGCCTACCAACCCTTCAATCCAATAAGTCTTGGAGGAGCATCTTTTTAATCCCAATCGTAAAGTGTAAATCAGCAATAAAGGACTGGTTTAGGATGTGGGAGGCCCTGGGTTTGATCTCCCACACCACAAAAAAAAAAAAAAAAAAAGCAAAAAAAATATAGCTCTATGGTAGATGCCCTAGACTTACCTACCTCATTCACAGACCTCAGTCATGTTGGCTGTGTTGAAAAAGCAGCACTGCTTGGTGTTCAGTGGCACAAAGTGACAGTCCAGGTATCTGGTTTGCAGTTCAGGCTGTACCACTCAGTGGCTTTGAGATCCTAGGTGCTCTTCTCATCTTTCTGAGTGTCCCTTATCTCTGAAAGGTGAATGATAGCAGGACATGCCTCCTAGGGTAACTTAAAAAACTAATGCATGTGAGGTACCTAGGACTATATCCACCTTGCATTCACCATCTAAAGTAAAAGCAGTCCACTGGCATCGTTTGGCTAAGCCTCTTTCTTTCTGGACCACTCCTTAGTTTTGTGCGCATTATGAGGGGGGGACAACTGTGTTCAGCACAGTTCTGCCCTAATAATGTGGGAGGCTTAGGAGCCACAGAGTTTAGGACACACTGCTTGGAGAATTAAGGGAGTATGTGTCTACCTTAGGGAACTAGGAAAGAAGCCACTGGGACCCACCACTGAAGGGGCAGTGGCAGAGGTGGCTTGACATCTGGTGCCTCCTAATCTAAAAGATGAACAAACTGCGCTAAGTGCTTCGCAGTCCGTGGAAGAAGACAATGACAAAGACAGCAAATGCATTTTCAGGTGTGAAGCTCCATCAGGTGTGGAGCTTGGTGCGTACTTAGGAACATGCAGGAGAGAAGTGTGCTTGTATTTATCCATGGCAAGAATAGGAGAGACATGATGGAGGAGATGCAAGGTGCATGACACATAGCAGCCAGCTGAGCTAAAGGGTCATGAGGAAGGGCATCTTAGGAAGAATGGATAGAGAGCATGCACAAAGCTTCGGGGCAAGGGTCCCTCAAGGACCACACTCTGGCCCCAGTGTGGCCAGAGCACTGTGCATGTGAGCAGAGAAGCCAGAGCAGGCGAGTTGGTCTTTCTCCTGTACACAGGCTTCAGATCCATACTGAAATATTTGGAGAAGCCTAGTGGCTGAGGAAACCTTGGATTAATTTTACAAAGACAGAGCTGTGGTCATGTCAGAACCTTAGAAATGAGGTCTGTCTGCCTTTCACATAACTGAAGAATCTGAACAAAACTGGGGACTGAACCTATAACACCTTTGTGCCCCAGGCTAAGATGTTCTATGAGCTTAAGGTCACATCCGGTTTATTCCTGATGCCACATGGCGAGACATAATCGTAACAGGAGTAAATAAGATTTTGCAATCCACCCCCATGGACACTTAAACTGAGATTGATGCATTTCCAATCTTTTGCACCTGTAAAGAACACCACAGCAAACAACCTCGTACATACATCTTTTAGGCACTTGTCCAATTATTTCCTTAGGATAAATTCCTAGGAGTGGGTTTGGTATTTTACAGCTCTTGATATATATAGCCCCAAAACAATTTGGAGGTCTGAAATCATGGTGGATAAACAGGTACTGAGTTTTGTAGCAGTGCTGAAGGTGCAGGTGTAGAAATGAAGTATGCAGGAGCTCTCCTGCCTGGATGGGCACACATGTTTTATTTTTCTCTTTAGACTTCTTCATGCCACTAGTTCTCTGCACTGGTTGTAGTAAGATATGACTGGATGAGCACTGAAGAGTGACGGGATGTTTGCCTGTAATGACAAGTGTTGACTGTAATGGCAAGTGATGAGTGGCCCTAGGGAGACATCACCACCCACGAGAGAGAGATCCATGCAGGGTTTATGACCCATTCAGATCCTGATTGAGAATCACTGTCTTGACCCTCAGGGAGCCAATTGTCTGGAATCCTTGCTCCGTCAGTCTGAGTGATGTGCTGAAAATCCCTGGGAAACCTGGGAGCTCGGTTGTTTGTAAAACACAGGGCAAATTATCAAGAAGACCTAGAGATTGAAAATATATCATGGTTACGTTGCATAGCCATGTTTACTAAATGTATTGGGGAGCTTACCATAACCAAGCTCTGTGTTAGCTTACCATATTGATATTTTAAAATACAGGGTGATAGGTTTGAAATTTTAATCTCAAAGAAAATGATTTTGTAAGCCTGTCCCATGTGTCCCTTGCCTCCTGAAGGTGCATTTACTTACCATATGTGATACAGATATTTTATAAATTTCTGCAGAAATGTGAGCACGCCTGTAGTGGTTACCCAGTGGGAGGGCGTTTCATTCTTAGAGTTAACAACACTGTGTTTGTGGGGAGGATTTAGAGAAAGTAGCATAAGCCTAGGATCCTGAGAAGAGCAAGCACTCAGGTCAGACTGACTTTGTCCTCACATCTGCGCTGAGAAACTTCCTATTTTTTATGCCAATACATTTTATTTCTTGCACGTTTTTAGAGAATAAAAAGTAATGAAAAGCATTAAACATGATACAGAATTTCACTAAATAAAACAATAAGAATTCAACAGTGGTTGTCATATTACATACTGTTCTCTTCAAATTAGTTGTTGAGATTATCAGAGCATCATCAAGAAGTCAGATACTCTTAGGAAAATGCAGGAATGTCGATGCACTAGCTCTAAACTGTCAGGTTCTGGGTTTTTTCTGCTAGCCAGTTATCATTCCCCTCTCCCAGATCCAAACTTATTTTCCATGTTTCAGGTTGTTTCCCAGTTAAAAAGGAAGGGAGGTCCATACACCCTGCGCAGCTGGGCTGGGCTCCTGGCTGTGGAGAAGCCAGGGCATCAGGAAGGTTAGTAGTACATCACTCTGTGATCAATATTTGCTATTTGCTTTTTTGTTTGCTCATAAAGATAGTCTTGTTAGAATCCAGTAGTGGTGGAGAGGATTGCCCATGGCTTCTGGTAAGGAAGAAAGTATTTTTTTGTGCATGACAGGTACTCTTCATTGTTTTTAAGAGCTAATGGCTAGAGTCTTATGCTAGAAAACAATGACCACAGAAAGCTTCATTAAATGATAAAATGTTTGGATAAACTTTAAAAAGAAAGCAGAAATACTCCTGTATAAGTAAGGGCAGAGAAACATCAATAACGTGTATTGAACAGTCTATTCTTCTAATTTGAGAAGAACCACTATCTGTCATGGCTCCAGTCTCTAAGCTGGCAGTTACCTAATTAAATGCATATGAAATTCAAAGGGCTTTAGTAAGGGATGGTAATTTTCCTAGGTTGTTTTTAAAGTTGCTGGGATGAGGAATTACATTGAGAAGATAATGAATGGATTCTTCCAGTGTGCATGGAAGTCTTGAATTAACTAATCATGTGATAGCAATTCATCAGGGTGTTAACTTATAATTTGAAATTAAAGGCATTGGTTTTATTTATTGCTGACTCTGGGGATAATACTGGCTCCATTTTTTGGAGAATCTGTCCATAAGAGTGGTGATGGCATAAATAAAAATGATTTTGGAACAAGTTATTGTATTTCGATGGGACACAATGGTTGTCTTCTACTTAATCTACCATGTAACTTCTACTGAAAGGTACGATGCCTGTACTCTGTAGCTAGGTTGTTTTTCTTCTGATATTCACTGATCAAAACTTTGTCTATTCTGTACACCACTCTCACCTGAGTTCCTGTGTCTGATTTTTTTGCCCCCCTCATATGATGACCAGGGCTCCATTTCGGGCTCTTTTATGTCCTGTAGACTGTTTTGCCTTGTTCTCTTATGGTGACATTGGTTGGGAAATGGCTGAGGCGAGGGCTCCTCTCAGGAAGGAAATCACAGAACTGGAGCTGAGGAGGGTGGGCTTCTTGTTTCCTCCTTCTTGGTCTGAGTAACCTTTGCAGTTGCAGTGGCTCCCTCTCCTAGTGGCCCTCTCTGCACCTCATCCCTCTCAGGACCCTCATTTCCTCATAGAGTCTCATTGACTCTGGAGGCCTAGGGGTACCTTGGCCTGTGCCACTGTACTTCTCTTAGGGCCTCTATTTTTTCTGAATCTTCCTTGCCTGCCCCTCTGCTAATAATCCTTCCCTTACAGTTTCCTCATTTGAACTGAGCTGGGAACTTAACACAGGAGTGATCAGTCCTATAGTCTGGACCCACAGCAGTTGGCTGCAAGCTCGGACATGCACCAAAACTTCATATTGTTGGACAACAGCCCTCAGAAGCCCCAGAGGGAAGCCCAGAGATACGCTTTTTAAAGATACTCTCGGGTGATCCTAATTTGTTGGGCAACATTGGCCACTACAGATGGTGGATTGAGTGCTTTAATCACCTTTCCTTTGACATCTGTGCAAATATATTCCCTACTGAAACAGAATTAAGGGACTTCATCTGCTGTTGCTCCTGCTCTGGTTTTTCCACAGCCACACTGGAAGCAAATAGATCTGCTCGGCTGAAATGAAACTCAGGCCATGTGGTGACAGGTAACCATGCCCAGCAGAAACTATCCCCAGTTACTCAGGATAAATCTCATGCTTTACCTCCTTCACAGCTTTTAGTATTTCTGAATATGGGGTACCTATGAATGCAACCTGCAGTAGTTGTGTGTTGTAAGAGTCTGTTTTATTCCAGAATAGTGACTAGGAGTGAGGGCTGGTTGGAGGCTATCACATTCATTCATAATATTAAGTACGCATTCATCAATTGCCAAGAAAAAGGCATGGTCTTGACACAGCCATGCCTGTTCATTTCTATGTTGTCCATGGCTGTGTCTGCCCTCCCATGTCAGAACTAAGTAGCTGCACCAGAGACTGTATAGCCCACCAAACCTGCAATATCTGTTATCTGACACTGTCCTGACTAGGTGCGAGACCTTGGGCTAAATCTAGGTAATATACTGGCAAAGAAGGCGGATGTCATCCATCATGCACTGCTGGCACCCACAGTGAACAAGACAATCCCAGAAATGCATCTCCTGTGGGGAATAAGGAGTGAGCACTTACTGTGTCATAGGCTGGTGTGGTCTGAGGGGATCAGGCAAGGCAGGAACACAGGAAGGACTGCAGGAGGCGGGTACTCTGGCCTGTGTAGCTGTCTGGGGACCTCCAGGAGGAGGATGCTTCAGCTCCACCTTTCTAATGTGGTCTTCATTGCCTCTCCTCCACCTCATTTGTATAATTAATGTTGCCAGGGTCTACTGCATAGGTAACTGGACAGCAGAGACGATCTGTCTCTGACTGGGGGCTTGCTGGTGATAGAAGCTGAGAGAATCTTGAAGAATTCTTAGTCCTTCAGGAAGCTCTTTTTGCATTTCTCTTCTTCGTCAAGTGTTGGGAGCCGAGCCAAGATGGCACCCGCTCCTCGCTCCCCCGCCCATCGTGTCTGCAAAGATGGCACCCATATCCGGCTTCCTGGTTCTTGTTGCTGTACCAACCTCTCCCTTATTTAGAATAAGCCCGCCATTGCTGTAAGATCTACCAATAGTAATCGGCCACGTGTATAATTATGATTGGTTTGTGAAATCTATATAGCTTGCTGTATCACGAGATCCG